>JAGFNQ010000975.1:192780-235294 GCA_024364735.1 Boesenbergia rotunda | reverse complement strand
ACATTTGAGAGCTTTGAGAAATCAAGATAAGGTATCAAAAGTGGCCGGGAGTAGTTCTTCACACTTGAGTAGTCCTATGGAAGAAAATAATAGAACAATGAAGGAGCTTGCAGCCCCTGATTCGGCTTTCCAATATTCTTGCATTGCTTATCCAGAGTTGGCAGGAGACTTTGAGTTGAGATCTGGATTGATTCATTTGCTGCCTAAATTTCAAGGTTTATCTGGAGAGGATCTAACAGGCATCTACAGGAGTTCCATATAGTTTTGATCCACCATGAAGCCACAAGGGATTTCAGATGAAGATATTAAATTGATAGCGTTTCCTTTTTCGTTGACAGGAGCAGCTAAGGATTGGTTATAATATCTTCCAGCTGGACACATTACTAGTTGGATTGATATGAAGAAGACATTTTTGGAGAAATTTTTTCCAGCATCACGGACTGCAATTATCAGGAAGAACATATGTGGAATTCAACAAATAGTAGGGGAGACTCTTTATGATTATTGGGAGAGATTCAAGACATTGTGTTCAAGTTGTCCTCAACACCAAATTAGTGAGTAGTTATTAGTTCAATATTTTTATGAAGGGTTATTACCTATGGACAGGAGCATGATAGATGCGGCAGCTGGAGGAGCATTAGTGAACAAAACCCCAGAACAAGCTAGAGAACTTATTTCAAACATGGCCGACAATTCACAACAATTTGGGGGTAGAGCACTTACTACAAGAGGGGTTAGTGAAGCCCAATTGGTGTCAAATGAGCAAAAGGAGATCAAGAGTTCATTGTTGGAGTTAACTTCTTTGGTGAAGCAAATGACATTAAATAATGTGAACCAACCTCAAAACTTTCCAGTAGTTTCTTTTCAAAATCCAGTTATGGGAGTGTGTAGCATATGTTCAAGCCAAGAGCATAATTCAGATTTATGTCCTAATGTTCAACAAGATGCATCTATAGCCATTTTGACTCGAGGCCAATTCCAACAAAGAAACAACCCTTATTCATCTACCTATAATTCGGGTTGGAGGGATCATCTGAATCTAAGATACGGAAATTCGTTCTATCAACAACCACCCTTCTAACAAGTCCAACAACAAAATCAGCCTTCTTTTCATAATTTACAGTAGCCAATTCAAGGTTCTCGGCAGCAATTTCAGCCTTCACAGAATTTCCAGCCACTAAATCTGTCATCTCAGCAACCACAGTAAGGTTGCCAGCAAGTTAATCAACAATTTCAGCATTTACAGCAAAATCAAACTCCGCAGCAGCCATAACAGCAGTTTCAGCAAAATTTTCAGAATTTACAGTAGCCATTTCAGTATCCACAACTTTAATTTTAGCAACCATTTCATCAAAATCAGCAAGTTTAACAACCTTTACAGCACTCTCAAGGAAGTTCTCAGCAGCCTCAATATTTCCAACTAACGAATCAACTCCAACCAACTCAATTCCAACAGAATTTCCAAAGTTCATAGCCTACCCATAATTTCCAACAGCCTACTCCTTTATTTGCGTCTCAACAAAAGCTGTATAATAGCCAAGGGGGCTATGGAGGTTCTAGTGGGTTTAATGCTCAACAACAAAAGCTAGAGGAGATGATGCAACAAATTTTGTAGCAGCAACAGATTTTGCAACACCAACAAACTCAACAAAAGAATGATGCTACCTTACAAAATATTGAGAGACATATTGGTCAACTTGCAAGTGGTATGAATCAAATTCAAGCTCAAGGATCGAGTCAGTTGCCCTCTCAAACAACTCCAAACCCAAAAGGAAATGTTAGTGCACTAACTCTTAGGAGTGGGAAGACAACTTCAATTTCAAATACTCAAAAGTCAGAATTTTCGAGAACACTTCCCGCAACTAATTCTCCAACTCAAAATAGTGCAGATCAACAATTTCCAGCTGCTGATTTTGGGTCAAGTTTGGGCTCGTGTCCAATTACAATTGATTCTTCAAGTTTGGGTGAAAAGCAAAAGGAGTGCAGGATTTTTGAAGACTTGATAGCAAGTAGTCCAGCTCAATTTACAGCAAGAAATCCGATTCCAAACTTTATCGAATAGCAAGAAGCTGATCCAAGGATACCCTTGCCTTTTCCACAATGCAAGGCTCAAGTTAGGAAGAATTCCGAAGAGGAGAAAGCTAAGGAGTTTCAAGAACTTGTGAATCTATTTAGCAAGGTGGAAGTGAATGTACCATTGTTAACCATGATCAAACAAATTCCTAAATATGCAAAGTTCCTTAAAGATTTATGTGTTCACAAGAAGAAGCTAAAAGGGAATGAGTTGGTCATCATGGGGAAGAATGTTTCGGCACTTATTCATCCAGTACCGCAGAAATGTGAAGATCCAGGAGTTTTTACTGTGTCTTGTGAGATTGGAAGCAATTTATTTCATGATGCTATGTTAGACTTGGGAGCCTCCATTAATGTAATGCAAATTTCTATATATTAGACATGGAGGGGGATCATCTTGCACATAGATCCCCACTCATCCTTGGGAGACCATTTTTGAAGACTACAAGAACAAAGATTGATGTGTATGCAAGGATACTTTCCATGGAGATAGGAGATACAGTGGTGCAGTTTAGTATTTTCGATGCCATGAAGTATCCTAGGGAGAATCATTCTATTTTGAGCATTGATAGTATAGATGAGTTGGTTGATGTGGATGCCTTGGTTATGGAGGCTATGGATTCGAAGCTGAGTTCTGATTTATCTTCAGCTGAAGAAAATGATGTAAGTGTAGGGGATTGCACTGAGCCCCAAGAATCATCTGTATTAAGTAATGTATCAGGAGAGCAAGAGGATAGGTATGTAAGTGTAGGGGATTGCACTGAGCCCCAAGGATCACCCATATCTATTGAGCAACCACAACTTGAGTTGAAACCTTTGCCAGAACACTTGAAGTATGCTTATTTAGAAGAAAACCAGCACCTGCCGATTATTATTGCTAGGGACTTAGAGACAGAGCAAGAGGAAAAATTGTTACAAGTTCTGAAGCAGCACAGGAAAGCTATTAGGTGGACATTAGCTGATATACCAGGGATTAGTCCTGCCATTTGCATGCATAGAATCCATTTGGAAGAGAATGTGAGGCCTGTGAGACAACCACAAAGAAGGCTCAACCCATTGATTCTTGATGTAGTGAAGAAAGAGGTGACTAGACTACTACAAGCAGGTATCATTTACCTATTTCTGATAGCAAATGGGTGAGTCCTATTCATGTGGTACCAAAGAAGTCAGGAGTAACAGTAGTGGCAAATGAAGACAATGAGCTGGTGCCAACAAGAGTGAAGAGTTCGTGGAGAGTCTGTGTTGATTATAGGAAGTTGAACCAAGCCACAAGGAAGGACCATTACCCTTTGCCTTTTATTGATCAGATGTTAGAGAGATTGGCAGGGAAGTCCCATTATTATTTTTTAGATGGATATACAGGCTATTTTCAGATTTGCATAGATCCGGAAGATCAGGAGAAGACTACCTTCACTTGTCCTTTCGGTACGTTTGCTTATAGACGCATGCCATTTGGACTTTGTAATGCTCCAGGGACTTTTCAGCGGTGTATGGTAAGTATCTTTGGTGAGTTATTAGAAAACTGTATGGAAGTGTTTATGGATGATTTTTCTATTTTTGGCACATCCTTTGATTCATGTTTGGAAAACTTATCTAGAGTTTTACACAGATGCATTGAAACTGATTTGGTTCTTAATTTTGAAAAATATCATTTTATGGTTGAGCATGGTATTGTATTGGGTCATATAGTCTCTAGTCGTGGTATTGAGGTAGATCCTGCTAAAATAAGTGTTATATCTTCTTTATCTTACCCCGTATGCGTACGGAAAATTCGAGCATTTCTTGGTCATGCAGGTTCTACAGGAGATTTATCAGAGACTTTAGTAAGATTGCTCTTCCACTATCTCGTTTGTTACAAAAGGATGTGGAGTTTTGCTTTGATCAAAAATGCAAAGAATCCTTTCAGAGGTTGAAGGAAGCTCTCATTACAGCACCTATCATTAGGCCACCTGATTGGAGTTTACCTTTTGAGTTGATGTGTGATGCTTCAGACTACACTATAGGAGTTGTGCTTGCACAAAGAGTGGATGGATTACCACATGTGATTTGCTATGCTTCGAAAACTCTGGATGCAGCACAAGCAATTACACCACCACCGAAAAAGAGCTTCTTTCTATTGTTTTTGCTTTGGATAGATTTAGATCATATTTATTGTGTTCTCACGTGATTGTGTTTTCTGATCATGCAGCTTTGAAATATCTACTAAAGAAGCCGGATGCCAAGCCCAGGTTGATTAGATGGATGCTACTACTTCAAGAGTTTGATTTGGAGATACGAGATAGGAGTGGCAAGGAAAACTTAGTAGCAGATCATTTGAGCAGGATAGAAGGAGGAAGAGACCCCACAGAAATTGATGATAATTTTAGAGATCAGCAGCTTTTGAAGCTGCATGGTGAGTCACCATGGTATGCGGACTTGGTTAATTTTTTAGCAGCTAATGTTTTTCCTGCACAGCTCACTAAAGCTCAAAAGGATAAATTTAAAAGTGATGCAAAATATTATGTATGGGATGATCCTTACTTGTGGAAATTTTGTAGTGATCAAATCATTAGGAGATGCATACCTAATCATGAGTTTGACTCTGTACTCACTTTTTGTCATTCTTTGGAATGTGGTGGGCATTTTGGACCACAAAGAACTGCTAGGAAAGTTTTAGAGTGTGGATTATATTGGCCTACTTTGTTTCATGATGCATATATGTTTTACAAGTGCTGTGATAAATGCCAAAGAACTGGAAACATAAGCTCTAAGAATGAAATGCCTCAACAAACTATGTTATTCTGTGAGATTTTTGATGTATGGGGTATAGATTTCATGGGCCCATTTCCTGCTTCTTTTGGATTTTTGTACATTCTTTTAGCTGTTGATTATGTATCTAAGTGGGTGGAGGTCATTCCCACCAGGACTGATGATTCTTCTGTTGTTGTTAGTTTTGTTAGGTCACACATTTTTTGCAGGTTTGGGATTCCAAGAGCAATCATAAGTGACCAAGGATCCCATTTTTGTAATAAACATATGAAGGCGTTACTTAATAAGTATGGGGTTATACATAAAGTTTCTACTCCGTATCACCCTCAAACAAATGGGCAAGCCGAAGTGTCAAATAGAGAGATTAAATCAATTTTGGAAAAAACTGTGGGCCCTAATAGGAAAGATTGGAGCAAAAGACTTGAAGATGCATTATGGGCATATCGTACTGCATATAAGACACTCATTGGAATGTCACCTTACAGACTTGTGTATGGGAAATCTTGCCATTTACCTGTAGAGATTGAGCATAAAGCTTATTGGGCGGTGAAGGCTTGCAATTTTGATGCTACAAAAAGTGGAGAGGAAAGGAAGTTGTAACTTCAAGAACTTGAGGAGATTAGATTGGAGGCATATGAAAATTCGAGAATCTATAAGGAGAAAACCAAGAACTTCCATGACAAGCGTATTGTGAATAAAGAGTTTAAAATTGGAGACAATGTGCTTTTGTATAAATCAAGGCTCAAATTGATAAAAGGTAAGTTGAGGTCGAGATGGCAGGGTCCATTTTTTGTTACTAATGTTTTTCCTTTTGGAGTGATTGAAATTCAGGAGGAAACTACTAGTCAAGTTTACAAAGTTAATGGCCACCGACTTAAGAAATTTCATGAAGAGATCAAGGGGCTAGAAGTGGATGCATTGGACTCTACGAATGTCAAATACCCAACTTAAGGGGAGTTTGTTCCATCTTGCGCATAATTTCCATTGTAGATAATATTTCTTTATCTTTTGCAATAATAAATCTTAGTTTACAGTAGCATTTTGATTTGATGAGTTGTTTTTACAATGCAAATTAAATATTCATTGTTAATACTATTTTTTCCCTTTAGTCATTTTATTTCTTTAAAATTTTGGTTTCAAGAATAAGTTGTACCCTTAGCAATTCTCTATATCATCTTGGAAGTTTTATTTGGAGTTAGTTAACTTTGATTGTTATGTTTTGGATTTAAGTTCATGGATGAAATTTTGGATACTTGAGTTATTATGTAGTGATGGATTCTTGATTGATAAGATTGAGATGATACTTTTCTGCCTAGTGAGGATTTAGCTTTAATTGTGTTATGCATTTATGTGATTGTCACTCTAGAACTTGCTTAGATTCTTTCAAGGTCATACTCCTATGATTGGATCACACTTATAGAGGTAAATCAACTTGTTTCCTATTTCATACAATTGTATTATGTTTCTTGCTATTTCTTCACATCTTTTCATTCTTCATATTCTATTTTCTGAGTTGCTTGGATATGGGTACTTTGACTGTTATTGATGCTATTTTGCCGGGACGGACAAAGATTTAAGTGTGGGGGAACTATTCATGGCAGGCAAGATGATTTTTGGCAAACAAATTCATAATGTTGTTCATTGCTTTTGATTGTTGAATAGAAGTGGAGAGATTTCAGCTATAATTGAGGGAGAATAAAATGAAGCAGTGTACCATTTTGTAACTGTTGCGTGCCAAGTTTGGGTTGCAAGAGTTGATTGAAAAAAATTTCAAGTGGAGCACATAATTTCCTCATTATTATTTGATGTTTCAAAATCTGGCTAAGTGAATAGTTGCAGTTTAAAGACTTGTTATCATAGCCAACTGATTCAAGTTGATATGGGAAATCGAACAAAGAAGTCATTATGCTATAACAATTGCCATAGGATGCTGATTTTTGCAACTTCATAGTGATGAAACAGTTAAGAAGTTGAGGTTATTCTATGGGATCAGTGAGAATAGGAGTTGATATAATTCTACCAGAATTGAAGCTACTGTTCCTAAATTGTGGGTTTATGAAAACAATGAAAGAGGAGTAGAAGTCTATAGAAATGATCTGTGAAATAATGTACAGCTGCAACATTGTTACGAACCAAAACTTGATGCAAAATTATATCCAGAGACAAGTTGAACTCAAGCTGAACTCACTATCCAGATATCAGTGTAAGCATTTAGTTTTAGGAGTTCAGTGGAGTTAAAGTCAAGAAATCATAGTAGATCTGAACTTTGAAGTTGAACAATTCAGATAGGACTTACGATTGGGAATGCTGAAAGATTGAAGGTTGAAGTTGTAATAGCTGCAGAAAACAATAAGAATAAGAAGAGTATCAAGTCTTGAGTTGGTGTGCCAAGGGTTTTGGATAGTTATCAAATTCAAGGAGAATTCTATCCTATCTACCATTCCTTTGCTGACAAATATTAGCACTTAATCAGAATTGAAGGAAGCACAAAAATGAATCAAACCAGTTGCAGAAGGAATGAAGCTGAGTTGGTGTGCCAAAAGAGTTGAAACTGTGGCTAGATGAGAACTGTCATCTGTTAAATTATAAAAACTAGGCATTTGTTCAGTTGACTAGGAGAGGTATTGCTTGTAAATGACAGGGAATGGATGACTTTGAATGCTTAAACGGGGGAAAATGGCACATGGACAGATTGTGGAAGCTGATATGGAAAGCAAGTAGAACTTACCCACTCTACCGATTTCTGCTCAGCTGAAAGTGGAATTAAAGTTTCAATCTATACTATGGTGTGCCTAAAGCAATTGTAATTTCTAGATAGTACTTCAAGTATGCCAGCTTCTCAAGATGTAAGAACAGTGAGCAAGAAATGGGAATATGCAAATTGTAATCTGAAAATTTGATAAGTAGAGAGGAAAGCATCAAATCAGAGTGTGTATGGAAGAATTGAACTAAAAGAAGTAGGTGTATAAATTGGAAAATGTTGAGTGCCAACTTGCGTGCCAAGTTAAAATTCAGGAGCTAATAGTAAACGTGAATTCAGTGAATCAGTTTTAATGTTTTAAGCTTCTTACAATCAAAGAGGTTGAGATGAAATCAGAAATACATTACTGAACTTAAGCCGTAATATAGAATTGTCTCTTCCTGAACTCAACTTCTTGGGAGTAGATTTCTAACTATTGGGCAATGCAAGTGAAAGTTAAGATTGCTATTAAGGAAAATGGATGAAATCAGTCAAGGATGAATGCAGTGAAGTGAGTGGCTGGAATTCAAACTTCCCGATCAGTAATTCTCAAGTGAAGCATTTAAATTCTCCACTACTACTAAGGCAAGTTTCTGTGATGTAAGTGATGTGAAGAAATCAGAGAATTGTAAGGATGAAGAACTTGACAATTTTGGAATTTTGAAATTAGTGATGCAGTAATGCAAATTAGTAATCAGATGTGTGCCAACTTGAAGGAGTTGTGTATCAAGAGTGAGTTGCAAGAGTTGGTTAGTGAAGGTTACATGTGGAACATCTAATGTCTTGATTATTATTTGATGTTTCAAGTTTCTATGATGCAAATTCTGAAGGGAAATAAGAGACCTGACAAGAGGGTGTGAAGCTGAAATTTTTGGTTTGAATAGCCCAAATAGATGCTAGGGAACCATGGCAGTTTAATACTGCTATTGAGCTGTTTTCAAGGAAATGCATAAGTTCAGGCTGCCAATGCTGTGATGTTGCTAAATATCGAGCAGAGTTTTCATTTGATTCTTCAATTACAACAAAAGAATTCACTTGCTGATCGCAGATGAAAAGTTTCAGCTAAACAACTTGCATGCCAAGTTGGAATTCAGAAGCTATTACTGAAGAGAATTCAGTAAATCAGTTTTGAGCTTGGATGCCAAAGTAGAGACAATATTTTGACCAATAAAAAGTTCTAAGTGGAGTACTCAGTTTCTCAATTATCATGTGGGCCTCCAAGCTGAGAAGAAACTGTGAAGCTGTAAATCTAGGTTGTATATTGCAGAAAACATTTCAGAAACTGATTCTATCTCAGATTCGATGCTTAGGTGTACCAGAGTTCGATGCAAGTTCTGATTTGTTCAAAGGTATCCTTACATTCATGACTGAGGGATTAAGATATGGAATCAGAGTAGATTTAAGATCGGAAGTGCACCAGCAAATAAAAAAAATTTGTTAAAATGAAGACAATGATAATGAGAAAAGTATGTAAGGCAAGGCTGCTAAACACTGATATCAGAGTTTAAATGCTTTTGTTAGAATGGATGAATTGTAGCAAGGAAGTCAGGATGATCAGAAAAGAATAAAAGGAAGTGTGGCAAAAAAAAGTTATCAAGTGACATTTTATTGTACCCATATCTTCCACCATTATCTTTAATTCTTTTCTCATTTCTCTTCTAGCACTGTAATTTCTATTGATTCGTGCAAAACTCCAAATAAGCTTTTATAAGTGTGAATTCTTATATCAAGGATAGTGGTGGAGAGTAGAAGACAAGCAAGTGGTAGTGCATGAAACATAAGTGGCTTGAGTGAGCTCCAAATTGTAACATGAGTTAGAATTTAGGATGAGAGCCACTAAAATACCCTTGAGAGGATTAATGTGTTGAATTCATCTCAATTGATTCATGATGGATGAAGGACATTATGTATTAACCAAGAATTAGAGTCGAGTCCATTGAACTTAATGTTTGAGATTTGACAGTTTTAGATGGCTTTCTTTTAATTACCTTCCAAGTAAGATTGAGAATTGTCTAGGGAGATACCTTATTCATTGTTTCTTAGTTTTGATTACTTGACCGAGACGTTCAAGGATAAGTGTGGGGGAATTGACAAGTTATCATTTAGTACAACCCTTTGGCATGATAATTGAGGTGTTTTGTTACTTCCATATTTTATTTTACAATTTTTGTCATATTCTTTGAGTGGAGACTGTTTTGAAGCTTTAGCATAAATTTATATCATTTGTCATATTATTTTTCACAGAATTAAGGTGGGTTTTTGTAGGGACATTTTGAATTGACTCAAATGGGCACTTGGTCAAGGCAAACCATAAGGAGTCATCTAACAAGGAGGTTTAATCGATCTAGCTCTCATCAAGGACTCAAAATCCAAACTCAATACAAGCTCAGCCACCTAAAATAATCCCTAATTTCCTTATAAACCAAACCGAACCCAAATTGAACCAGGTTCAAAGAATTCCAGAAAAAATGAAAGAGGGGGGCGGCGACCTACTGTTCCATTGGAGCTTCTTCTTCTCCAAGCCCCCATTTCTCACACTCTTGAGTTCTAGTTTTCATTCAAGCTGCAGGATCTATGAGGAAGCTTCAAGTCATGATATGGACGGCTATAGGCAGCTGGAATCACGACGCCGAGGGTTTCATGGTCGTGATTGCGTGAGCTCTGTTTTAGCTGCAATTTCTGTTGGTGCCCCGGTTAGTTTTGATGTGATCCACCAAGTTAGTTGGGTCCTGTTGGTTTACTGATCCCTCTGCTAAGTGTGCAGGAGCTTAGGTATGGAGGAAGTCGAGCGTAAGACGTGGCGGACGAGAAGGATTGCGCGGGAAAGCGAGCCGACGGGCTCGGTACAATCCGAGGGACGCGGAAGCTGCGGAAGAGTACGCCGGTGGAACGAGAAGGACGTGCGCGGTGTCCGAGGGACGAGAAGCCGGGAGGAAGGACGCTCGAGGGGCGAAAGGCTGGAGTCGGGTTCGGGTGAGCCTAATTCCAGTTGGTCAGAAATCACCTAGAAGATCTACTTACGAACGTCTTTTATAAAAGCTTTTAATTTAATCTTTTAATTAAAGCTTTTAATTAAAAGCCGATTATAGCTTTTATTAAAGCTTTTAATTAAAAGCTGATTATAGCTTTTATTAAAACGTTTTAAAGCTTTTAATTAAAGCTTGTTAAAGCTTTTAATTAAAAGTCGATTAGAGTTTTTATAAAAGCTTTTAATCAAAGCTTGTTAAAGCTTCACACGTGATCAAAAGTCAAAACTTATCTTCAGAATAATCGAAACGTTGAAGAGCCGATTAAAAGAGATAAATGTTCTCTTTTATTAGAGTTCAAAATTTGGTTGAGATAATCTTAGATCTACGATCAAGATCCAACTCAATCTTGTATCAACGATCAAGATCATATCACTCAACCTATAAATAGGCTTAGAGATTTAGATTCAAATTCAATTCTTTCTGTAATTTCTTTAAGTCTAAGTGTGCTTCAGTTGTAAGGCTTCTCCGCCACAAGGAGATTTTCTGATTGAGCGTTAACCGTCTTGGAAGCAACGACCAAGTTGCAACCAAGTTTTTCTTAAAGACGAGTGCCCTCTTGTTTTATTTCTTAACCGTCTATTCACCCCCCTCTAGCCGGACCAACCCGATCCATCAATTTCTTCCAGAGATTTGCTGAAGGTGTTCATCGATTATTGAGGCGTTCTTTGGTGGTTTCCAACTCCATTCCGAGCTTCATAGAACAAATTTGCAGCAAAACAGAATTTAGCTTCCAGATTTGCAATTTTATGCTCTATTCTAATTGATTTACCGATTGATAGAGGGTTTCTTGATTGATGTTCTTCAGATTCGGATAGATTCAAGTTCATAGGATCTCTTTAACTTCCTTGATGATTTCTAGAATTGTTTCCAGTTTTTGTGTGACGGCAGAAATGCAGTTTGAAGTGAATCAAGTGAATTCGAGTGTGTAGGAGAGTTTAGTTTCAATTCTGCATCTGTTTATTCTTGATTACTCTATCACTGAATTTTGATTGTTCTAATTTAGATTGCATTTAGAGCAAATTGTTGCAACTTCTTGCTGATTTTGTTTGGAAATTTCGCACCCTGCACTTGTTTCAGTTTAATAACTTCTTGCTTTTTTCAACTTCTTGCTGTTTCTATTTAATTTCTTTCTTCATAAGTCTTAGTATAAGTTTCAACTTTAGTTTCAATTGTTTAGGATTAATTTGGTTTAATAGTCACTTGGTAGTCTAAGAGCAATTGCAAGTAATTTTTGAATCGTATGATTAGTTTTCTTTTGTTATTCAACTTCTTGCATTTACAATTAATTTTTCTTTTGTCCTGTTTTACTATTACATTGAAAACCCCAAAAAAGGTAATCCAAGCAATAAGTCAACCAAACCACTACTAGCCTTGGAAATATACGACTCGAGGCCCCTATTCTACATTTCATTTGTGAGATTGGGTTTTCGACTTTTAATCAATTTGATACCATTTGTGACACTAGTTGTGGTGAACATCACTCGCCAACCCCCATATTTTCATATGGGCTCCACCTATTATGAGTCGCCCATCTCCCCGTGTTTAAGATATCGAATGCACGTTAATTAATTTAAATTACTGACAATTTTAATTAATTTTCTTCTTTATCCTTGATTATTACCACTCAACCTTTTCACCATGTCGGACCATAGTCCACTTGCAAGTTTTGACATTACGATCCTTTTGAGCTCACCAAGGGGGCATCATCATCCTGACTCACCAGGACACAAAGTTCCTCAATAATCAATAGCACACCATATAATTAATATTATTACCCAATTTATCGGGCCTATCGATTTAACAGAATAAATCTCACCCATTGGTAAGTCAAAGAAATAATAATTAATTATACGTGCCCGTTATTATTTCGGGATTAAGAGATCGTACTCCATAATATATATCCAAGGTCTAATCCAATTTATGAAGTCAGTATAAAATTGGATGACCTCTCTTTTGGTCCTACTCAATGCACACAAAGTGCACTAGTATAATTCTATGGTTAAGACAAACCACACCTAATTACACTACAACCATCCCGATGGTTTGTCCAACTACATCTTGGTTGTGAGCCTCTTACTTATACTTCTGCAAGGAACTTGATAACATGATCTTCTGTGCGTCACCACACACCATGTTATCATCAATGCAAAGTATGAGACATTTTGTACACATACTAATATAAATATGCAATGTGTGATTTTGCAATTCTCTATGAAATATAAATGTATTTTAACTGAAAGCAAAGCTTTTAGTATACATCCTAACAATTAGGAGGGTTGTTAGACAACCTGAGAGATTCATGTTCTTGGGGGAGTCTTAGGACTTGGTCCCTGGCGAACATGAACCTAATCCTTGGACCTATGACGAGGAACATCTGCTTTGATGAGATAATTTAGTCATATTGATTTATTCAAAGATCGGATGAGATTTGTGTATATAAGAGATGTGACGAATGATGGGTATGGCTTAGCGGGTTTCCTAAGCGAATACTTGGTCGTCCTTCAGAGACCTCTCCATGTCTACGGATTAAAAATTAATCCGAATGGAGACCCATCTCCCAACGACCATCTCGTCATCGTATCGATTGGTTCAAATCACAACTTGGCCAATCTCTAAGATCGAGCCTTATAATTTGCCTAACCATTCGACCGCGGAAAAGACGACAAGTGGATCGCCGATTTCTATGTTTATTATCGGGGTCCAATTAATTATTATCTATGAGTAACAAATAATCAAAATAACAATAATTAATTGACACACATCACATAAAATGATAAAACCTATAAGGAGTCAAGGAAGAGAAGTATACCTTCGTTTACCTCGTAGCCTTCTACCTTATGACTCTTCCCTTCTAGACGTCGTGTGGGCGACGAGCTACCAAGAACCGGAGTCACCAAACAAGAGCTCAAGCCTCTCTCCTTCCTCTCCTTGAGGCGGCCAAACAAAAACTAGGGTTTTTGTTGCCGCCGACCAAAACAAAGAGGAGAGCTCCTTCTTCTCACGCCCAACACCTCCTTCTTCCTCCTAAAGCTGCTGCCGACCCAAGGAGGAGCCAAGGAGATGATCTCCTCCCTCAACCAACCGTCGGCAACTGGGTATGATGAGCGGCGGCGTCGGAAAACCTAGGCACAAGGGAGCCGCTGCCGGCTCTTGTTTCCTCCCACTTGAGTTGCGCCCAGCCAAGAGGATGAAGGGGAAGTCTTCTTCCTTTCTTGTGCCATGCCACAAGTGGAGAAAAGCAAGGAGAAAGGGGAAGAAGACACTTCTTCTCCTTTCCACTACCGTCGGCCTCCTTATGCACTAGGAGAGAGAGAGAGGGAGAGAGGGAGAAGAATAATTAGAGGCTTAATCAATCTTGTTTCTTGATGGCTTCATGGGGTATATATAGGGCTAAGGTAGGGACTAAGAGGAGGAGTTGGGTCTTAGCCCACTAATGGATCTAAAACCAATCCATTAATGAAAATTCATTCTACTAAAGGATCTCCATTGATCTTCCTCACCTACCCCCATATTTTCATATGACCTCCACTTATTATGAGCACATCTATCCTCCCGTGTTTAAGATATTGAATGTCTGTCGATTAATTTAAATTAATGATAATTTTAATTAATCAACTTCTGGCTCCTTGACTAGTACCACTCAACCTTATCATCATGTTGAATCAAATCCACCTGCAGGGTTTAACATGATGAACCTTATGAGCTCATCAAGGAGGCATCATCATCCAGACTCACCAGGACACAGATTCCATCAATAATCAATGGCACACCATATAATCAATATTATTTCCCAACTTACCGGGCCTATAGATTTAGCAGAATAAATCTCGCCCATTGGTAAATCAAAGAAATAAATATTAACTATACGTGCCCATTACTATATCAGGATTTATGGATTGTACTCCATAATAATCCAAGGTCTAATCCAATTATTAAATCAGTACAAATTAGATGACCTCTAGTTTTGGTCCTGCTCAATGCACACAAAGCACACTAGTGTAATTTTATGGTTAAGACAAATCACACCTAATTACACTACAACCCTCCCGATGGTTTATCCAATTCCATCTCGGTTGTGAGCCTCTACTTATACTATGCAATGAACAGATAACATGATCTTCTGTGTGTCACCACATACCATATTATCTACAATGCAAAGTAAAAGACTTTTATGCATATATTAATATAAATACGCATCTGTGTTGTTGTGATTCTCTTTTCAAAATGCAAATGATCATATATATAAAAAGAGCAAGTCTTTTAGTATACACATCTAACAACGGAAACATATTGGTATGCGTGTACTATACGTAGATTATATTTTGCTCATTGGTAACAATGTCAAAATATTATCAGACATAAGGGTATGTTTGTCCAAACAGTTTGATATGAATGACTTAGGAGAAGCGGGACACATCCTTGGGATCAAAGTTCTAAGGGATCGCTAGAAAAGGATGTTGTGCTTATCCCAAGCTTCATACATAGACACTGTCCTAGCTCATTTTATTATGGAAAAATCCAAGAAAGATTTTCTACCATTCAGGCATGGAGTTCCTCTATCTAAGGAGATGTGTCCTAAAATATCAAAGGAGATAGAAGAGATAAAGGCGGTTCCTTATGCATCGGCTGTAGGAAGCCTCATGCATGCTATGTTATGAACGAGACTGGATATCTGCTTTGCCATGGGCGCGATTAGCAGATATTAGAGTAACCCTGGATAGGGAAATTGGACTGCGGTAAAGCATATATTAGTACCTGAGAGGGACTTGGGATTATATGCTAGTTTACAAGGAAGACCAATTACTCCTTGCGGGTTATACAGATTCAGACTTCCAATCAAATAGGGACAAAAATAAGTATTCCTCGGGGATTTGTGTTTACTTTAGGAGGTAGAACCATAGTATGGAGGAGTGTCAAGCAAAAATCCGTGGCAGACTCCACCATGGAAGCCTCTGAGGCGGCCAAAGGAAGCTGTATGGTTCAGGAACCTCATGATGGACTTGGATGTGATTCCTAGTTTGCCCAAAGGCAATTTATTGTGATAACAGTGGTGTAGTTGCAAACTCGAAGGAACCATGAGCCCACAAGTCGAGTAAACACATAGAGCGCAAGTACCACCCAAGCGAGGAGAAGTTGTTGTTGCCTAGATTACATCAGAGGACAACCTAGGAGATCCTTTCACTGAGGCCTTGATAACAAGTAGCAAGCTTTTAGGCATGAGGAGGATAAGGGAGTCAGATGTATGGCATTGTGAGGACAGCAGAGTCTTTTAGTATAAGTGGGAGATTGTTGAGATGTATACTAAAAGTCTTGCTTTTGTATAAGACATCTATATTTTGAAAGAGAATCACATGATCACTATTGCATATTTATATTAGTATATACATAATGTCTAATACTTTACACTGTAGATAACATGGTGTGTGGTGTCACATAGAAGATCATGTTATCAGTTCCTTGTAAAATATAAGTAGAGGCTCACAACCGAGATGGAGTTGGACAAACCATTGGGATGGTTGTAGTGTAATTTGGTGTTGGTTTATCTTGACCATAGAATTACACTAGTGTACTTTGTGTGCATTGATCAAGCCCGACATAGAGGTGATCCAATTTATACTGACTTTATAATTGGATCAGACCTCAGTATATTATGGAGTACATGCTCTAAATCCCGATATAATAATGAGCACATGTACTTAATAATTATTTCTTTGATTTACCAATGGGCGAGATTTATTCTGTTAAATGGATAGGCCCGGTAAGTCGGGAAATAATATTATTTACATGCTATGCCGTTGATTATAAATGGAAACCGTGTCTTGGTGAGTCGGGATGATGATGCCCCCTTGATGAGCTCATAAGGTTCATTATGTTAAATCTTGCAAGTGGACTTGGTCCAACATGATGATAAGGATGAGTGGTACTAATCAAGGAGTTAGATGTTGATTAATTAAAATTGTCAGTAATTTAAATTAATCAACGGACATTCGATATCTTAAACACGGGGAGAAATTGTACTCATAATAGGTGGAGCCCATATGTAAATACGGGGGTTGGTGAGGTAGTTCAATGAGGATCCTTTAGTGGAATGGATTTTCATTAATAGATCGAGCTTTGATCCATTGGGTGCTCAAGATCCAACTCCCTCTCATGGTCCCTATTATAGCCCTATAAATATCCCATGGTGTCATGAAACCAATGAATCTAATTGATCATCTAACCCTAAGCCTCTTACTTTTCTCTCCACTTGAGGCACGACTGTAGGAAGAGGGGAGGTGTCCTCTTCATCTTCTTGGCCGGAGCAAGCTCCGATGGGTGAGGGATTGGGCGGCTACGACACCAATGCCACCTTAGGGTTACAGCGCCGAAAGCTTTCAAGCAAGGGTTTCCAGCGGCAACTTGAGGAGAAGCCAAATTCCTTCTCTCCTTTCCTTGGTTGGCAGCAGCTGTTGGAAGGAGGAGAAGCTGGTGGTGGCGAGAAGGAAAGAGATCCTTCCTTTATGGGCTGGCCGCAGCTAGGTTTCATCTTGGTTGGCCGGCACAAGGTGGAAGAAAGGAGGAGGAGTTGTTATGTTCCTCGTGTGCTTGGAGCCGCGGGATAGGAAGAGGAAGAGGAGGCCGGATAGGGTTGTTGTGAGAGAGAAGAGTTCTTCTCTTCTTCTCCTTCACCATCTTCTTCCTTGAAGTGGCCGGCGGAAACCCTAGATCCTAGGGTTTGTTTGGCGCATGGAAGAAGGAAGAAGAAGGTGATATTGGAAGGCCTTGGTGACTTCGGTTCTTGGTAGATCGTCCCCCACAAGACGTCCAAGAGGGGAGGGTCATACAATAGAAGATCACAAGGTAACGAGAGGTATAACCTTCTCTTTGGCTCCTTTGATTTCTATCATTTTATGTGGCTATTTAATTATCATAGTTGATTAATTATTTGTTACTTAATTGTATGATAATTTATCATGGACCTTGATAATAAACACAAAAACCGGCGATCCGCTCATCGTCTCTTCCGCGACTAATTGGTTAGGCGAGTTACAAGACTCAAACATCATGTTTGGCCAAGTTGTTACTCGAATCAATTAGTACGACGACGAGACGGTCGTTTGGGAGATAGGTCTCCATTCGGATTAAATTTTAATCCGTGAACATGGAGAGGTCTCTCATGAATGATCCGGTATTCGCTTAGGAAACCCGCCAAGCTATCCAACAAAGCAGTGGCTCACAACCGAGATGGATTTGGACAAACCATTGGAATGGTTGTAGTGTAATTTGGTATTAGTCTATCTTGACTATGAAATTACACTAGTACACTTTGTGTGTATTGAGCAGGACCGATTAGAGGTGATTCGATTTATACTGACTATATAATCGAATCAGTCCTCAGATATTATGATGTACATGCTCTTAATCCCGATATAATAACGGGCACATGTACTTAATATCTATTTCTTTGATTTATCAATGGGTGAGATTTATTTGTTAAATCAATAAGCTCGGTAAATTAGGAAATAATATTATTTACATAGTGTGTCATTGATTATAGAAGGAAATCATGTCCTAATGCGTTAGAATGATGATGTCCCCTTGAGGAGCTCATAAAGTTCATCATGTTAATCCTGCAAGTGGACTTGGTCCGACATGATGATAAGGTTGAGCGGTGCTACTCATGGAGTTAGATATTAATTAATTAAAATGTCGATAATTTAATTAATTAATGGACATGCGTGATCTTAAACACGGGGAGATAATGCATACATAATATGGTGGAGCCCATATATTATTATGGGGGTTGGTGCGGTAGTTCAATGATAACCTATTAGTGGACCAAGTTATCATTAATGGATCGGGCTTAGGATCCATTAGAAGACCAAAACCAACTTCTCCTCATGGTCCCTATTGTAGCCTATATATACCTCATGAGTCATGAGACCAAGGCATAACAATTAAGCTAAAGCCTCTCTCTCTTTTCTCTTTCTCTCATCCTCTCTCCTAGGGTTGGGTGGCGCCGGCTACAAGGGAAGGAGAAGCTTTCGGCTAACGGGGGGAGGAAGGAATAAGATCTTCATCCTTCGTCCTTTCTTCTCTTCTCTTCATTCTCCCTTGGGCGCACGCAACTTAGAGGAAGGAAGAGTGGTCGGTGGCAACAAGAAGGAGAAGGAAGTTTTTCTTTTGGCTTCTTCCTTTGGTGTTTGGCGCCGCAAGCAAGAGGAAAGGAAAAGGGTATCAAGGTTTAGGTTTTCTCTTCTTCTTCTTCTTCCTCTCTTCTCTCATTTGGTTGGCACAAGAAAAGAAGAAGGAGGTCCATCTTCTTTGGTGGTCGCGCCAAGCAAGGAAGAAGGAGTTCATTCATGGTGGTCGGTGTAACACCATCTTTGTGTTAAGGATTTAGCGCAAGCTTGGAGAAGGAAGAAGGTGTCTTGGTGACTTTGTTTCTTGGAAGATCGTCGCCCACATGACGACCAAGAAGAGGATAGGAATACAGTAGAAGATTGCGAGGTAAACAAGTGGTATAAATCTTGTTTGATTTTTTCTTACATCTTGTTTTATTGTATGTTGTTAATTATCATGGACCCCGAAGATAAACACAAAAACCGGTGATCAAATCATTGTCTATTCCACGACTAATCGATTAGAAGAGTTTGATTGCTGGAACAACAAGTTTGTTCAAGCGATTACTTGAATCAATTAGTACGATGATGAAAAGGTCGCTTGGGAAGTTTCTTTCCATCTAGATTTGTTTTAATTAATAAAATTTTAATTCGGGGACATAGAGAGGAATCCCGATGCAACCGAAACCAACACAAAACGCCTATAGTGAGTCAACCTTTTTCCGACAAAGAGATCATTTCGGTTCCATTGCTTTGCTCCGGCTCTGCTTTTGACTCAGACTTGGTGTCGAGTGTTGGGTATGGCTTGGCGGGTTTCCTTAGCGAAAACTTGGTCATCCTTGAGAGACCTCTCCATATCTATGAATTAAAAAATTAATCCGAATGGAGACCCGTCTCCCAACGACCATCTCGTGTCGTATCGAACGATCCAAATTACAACTCGGCCAATCATAAAGATCAGGCCATGTAATTTGCTTGACCGTTCGACCGCGAGAAAGGCGACGAGTGGATCACCGGCTTTTGTGTTTATGGTCGGGGTCCAATTATTTACTTATTGACTATGATGCAAAATCAAAACAATTAAATAATTAACATGAAATGACAAAGCAATTAAAACATGGCACACAATTAACAAAGGAGCTTGGGAAAGAATTATACCTTCCTGATCACCTCGCGGCCTTCTACCTTATGTCCCTCCCTTCCCAGACGTCGTGTGGGCGATGGTCTACCGAGAACCGAGATCACCAAGGCAACCAATCAATCACGCTTACTTCTTCTCTCCTAGCTGAATCAAAACCCTAACCTAGGGTTATCGCCGCCGACTCTTTGCTCCCTTCTCCCTTGCACCGCCGGCCAACAACAACCACCAAGGCCCCGCCGGCCAACTGCTGACCTCGAGAAGGAAGTGAAGAAGAAGATGAAAGGAAGGAAGAGCTTCCTTTCACACCCAACATAAGCCGAAATCTCCCTCTCCTCCTACCATGCGGCGCCACCGGCCAATTGCCTTGTGCCGCCTCCTACTGGCCACCGGAGCTCCTTCCCTCACCGACGCACACCACAAAAGCAAGAAGACTCTCCTCCCTTTGTCTAGTGATGAAAGCTCACGGTATGGTTGAGGGAAGAAGAAGAATAGAGAAGGTGAACCCACCATCGAAGAGAGGAGAGAAAGCTTGGGGTTGGATTGATCAGCCTAGGTTTCTTAATCTCATAGGGTATTTATAAGGCTAAGGTAGGGACCAAGAGGAGGAGTTGGAACTTGGCCCACCAATGGATCTGAACTTGATCGATTAATTAAGATTCATTCCACTAAAAGATCTTAATTGCACTTCCTCGCCAACCCCCATATTTTCATATGGGCTCCACATATTACGAGTCATCCATCCCCCGTGTTTAAGATATTGAATGCCCGTTAATTAATTTAAATTACTGACAATTCAAATTAATTAACTTCTGGATCCTTGATTAGTATCACTCAACCTTATCATCATGTCTGATCAAATCCACCTACAGGGTTTAGCATGATGAACCTTTTGAGCTCATTAAGGGGGCATGACGGACCCAAATTGACTGTCACGAATGTGGGTCTCAAATTTAGAATTTATAAAGTGAAAGCTGGAAACCCTTTTTACACTCAAAAATATGGAAATGTAATATAGGGGCCACAGGTCGTATTTTTCTCAGGGATAGTTGTCTAGTTTGATTCAAACTTGTGTTTATGTGTCGTTTTTGGGGTTTCAAATAAGTAATGAGGTTTTGAGTTTTAATTGAAAATGAAAATGAAATAAAATGAAAGAAAGTGAGCAATGGAACTAAACAAAGAGATGGCACTAAAGGCTTAATTAATGGAAACTTGCTCAAGCACTTACAAAGATTTCTTGGGAACTAATTTCTGATTTCTACAAAACAAAGGAAATGATGAGAAATGAGGTAAAAGCAGTGGTGGAAGTTTTCGGAAATAAACAAGTTTAACACAATTGAAAACATGCAAAAGTAGAAATCAACCAAGCAATTGCAACTAAACTAACCAAAGTGTTTTTGGATCCCAACCACTGCCAACAAAATTCAGATTTGAGTAAGTACAAGCTTATTGATTCAAACACAATCACATGCCACTAAATCTAGCTAAATCCGGATGCAAGAATGGCTAAAGCAAGTGGCACGCAAGGAAGAACTTCTTGTGCCGAAAGAAACTAACTCAAGATTCGGAAATAATGACCTTCCAACTTTCTATTTTCTTTTCTTTTCTTTTTTTTTAAAACTGATGGATGTGATTAGGAAACAAAGTTATCAGGACAGAACTAAGCAAAACTGAAGTAAAGAAGTAAAACTGAATTCAAAGCTATAGAAGCCGAATTTTCAGAAATGATAAACAGAAAACAGCTTTGGCTTTTGGGATTTAGATGGCACACCACAATGAAATTGATGCTCAAATCGTTAAACAAGTGCTATTCTAAACCAAACAAACTATCTATCAAATATAGAGCAGGAATTAACAGCTAAGAACTCGGAAATTTGAAACAAAGTCAGAAATTAAAGACAAGAAAACAAATTCGGAATTGAACTTGGCACGCTAAAAACACCATTGGCACGCAACTAATAGAACTAAACTAAACTGTAATTTGAGCTATTCATTCACTAAACAAGTCCCTAAATTACTCTACTTGCGAAATTAAAGCTAAACTACAGCTAAGAACTTGTAATTCGAAATATTCAGTAACTAAACAGCATTTCAGAACAGAGCAGTGAGAAAAACTAAAAATTACAGCTAAAGAGCTACAATTAACTAGCTAAACTAATCCTCAACTCCTTCCTCAGTTCAAGGACTTCTTGGTTGTCAGTCAAGAGCCGGCTTCGAACCCCTAGGCTCGGCAAATCAAGGGAAATCCATTTCTGAAGTTGGTTCTGCCGAAAATCTGCACTTGATGGAATTCTTGATCCGATTCACTCTTTCTCAGATGGACGAGCTGCGATGTTGATTTGGAGAGCTTCAGAGGCCACTTGAGAACCCCTACCAGTGATTCTGAAGCTCAGAAATGGATTGTGGAAGAGAAACCAATGATCGGACTGAGGAACTGCTGAAACCCTCAAGCACTTCCTGTTCCGGTGCAAATCGACAGAATTCTTCAAGGAGTGGATTCCAGAGACTCAGAACTCGATCTGGAAAGGTAGATGAAGTGGTCACGCCTTCATGGAAACAAGAATGTTGAAAAACGATGAAGAAACGGGGAAGAACAGCGAAGAACAGTGGAGGCTTGGCTGAAGACGCGACAAGGCTTAGGCTGCGGAAAAATTTCCTTAAGTATTAACCAACGGACGGCTGTGATTGATTTGCTTCAATCCAACGGCTGATCTTAGTCCGATTTGAGCCAAACTTTGATGATGAAGATCTGGGGTCAGGATCTGCCTCGTGGTAGCTCGGATCCTCCAGATTTGCAACGGATGGTCCAGATCTAGCTAATCTTTGAATGGATGATCTAGAGCCCTCCAAGCTTGATCCAACGGTTGATCTTGCTCTGATTGGGATGAAATCTTCAGATCTTGATCAGGGTGCTTGATCAACCCTAGCTTTAGCTTGGATTGCTTCAGATCATCCCGGATGGCTCCGATCTAGCCGCTTTCGAATCGAACGGCCCAGATTTAATCGTAATCTTGGTAATCTGATCTGGGTCAATTCCGACTCGAGTTTGACCCAATATGCCCTAGATTCTTGAACTTTGATGCCTACAAAAATAGATCAAGAATTTAGTGGCCAAATTAATCCAAAAATTTGCATATTTGCAATTAAGTCCAAAATAAAGGTAAGTTCTAAAACCTAGGGCAATTTCACAATTTTGACAAGAAAAACATAGATCAAACATGGATTTTAGTAGCTCAAATGATCAATAAAATGGAATCTATCAACTCCCCCACACTTAGCCTTGAGCGTCTCGCGAAAACAGTAAATAAGTATCCCTAGGCTCTCTTAAGCATAATTAGAAACAAATGAAAAGAAATTACCTAAGGTTGCCAATTCTCATAAATCTAAGCTCTATGGATTACTATCTTGTCCTTAAATCAACAACTTGGCCTTTTCATCTATCATGAGTCATTGAGATGAATCTAAGTCACTAGCCTTTCAAGGAAAATAGTGGTGGTTCTCTCCTTAAATTCTAAGTTGATGATGGAAGTGGAGCTCACTCAAACACACATGCTTCTTGCACTACCATAGGCTTGCTTATTATCTACTCTCTACCATTTATCATGATTGGGATCAACATCTACAAAAACAAACCGAAAAACATAAGAAATGGTAAGAGATGGAGTAAAAATCAAGGAAATGGAGAAATGTGAGAAGTGGAAGACTTGAGTGCTCGGAAATGTTTCCATGTGCTTTGCCCCTCTTGTCATTCCTCTAGTAATATCAAAAGTGTCCTGGAGTAAACTCTTGTCTTGCACTTCAACAATTCAATGAAAATCCCTCACTAGTCCATTTTGTGCCAATTTTTGCTATTGCGTGTCAACTTGCTTCTTCCCTCTTCTCTATTCAGATTTCTTTTCTTTTTCTTCCTCTTCAGTAAGGTCAGAATTGTCATGGAACAAGACTTCAATTCGGATGAGAAGACACTTCACTTGATTCATGTTGCCAACTCAATTGTGTGCTACTTGTTTTTGCTCTCTTTTTTTTCTTTCAAATTGTTTTTCTTCTCTCAAATCTTCTAATGGAGCACATTTGGATCAAAGATTTTTCATCAGAGAATTCGAAATGTCAGACAACAATTGTGGAATTAGATACTCCACATGTCTCTTTCACTAATCAACTATTGCAACTTCTCTTGACACTCTTCTCCTTAAGGTTGGCACACACTTCAATCCTTTGTTCTCTTATTTTTTTTTTTAGATTCTGGCTTCTCAGACTTAAGTTGATACCATACTTTTGTAAAACTGCTTTCATGAAATTTCTGCACAGATTCTGCACTTGAACTTAGATTCAATTCAGACCTTAAAATTCAGATTTCAATCAACTGTAAATTCAGCTTGTGCAGATTTGTTTCTGACTTTGATTGACTTCCAAACTTCCTACTCCAATTTTCCACTTGCGTGCTACTTCTCCTTTACTTTAGCACAGATTTTCTCTGTCATCAGGCTGACTAACTTCCTGGTCTCCATCAACTGATCATCAATTCGCAAGTTGGCACAAAACTACTTTGATAACTGAAACTTGTGAGCTGAACTTGTGATCTGAAACTTGTGAGATAAATCAGTTTTCTCACTGTTTGTTTCGAGACTCTGCTCCCTGGCATCCATTTCATTTCTCTGATTCCTTCAAGCACTTAGCATCAAGTAGGACTTGCTTCAAATGATAATAGAAAACTCAAGTGTTCCACTCAAACTTAATTTCTGCTCATGAATCGAATTTCAACCAAGCCACTTTCTTCATTTGCTATTCTCTTCAGCAGTTTCTAGCATCCATTGGTTCTCTTTGTATCCGAAATTGAATGTGCACCTTCAACTTCAGATACATTCTACACTAATGTCCTGATTCAACAGATGTAACTCAGCAGCCAGATTACAAGCTTATAATGCCCTTCAACTCAGATTTGGTAGTTTCAGCAATTTTTCTCTCTTCAATTCAGCATTCATTTCCATTTTTTCAATTCAGCTTTATATCCACATTTTGCGTGTATCACTTAATAGCTCACTTATGAAGCTCTCGGCAGCAACAATTAGAGTGCAGTCTAGCTCGGAATTTTCCAGATTTTCTGATTTTTCAGCTTCTTCTCAGATTCATTTCAGCTTTGCTCCTCTTCACCCGAATTTGCTTTGCAATGGATTCCTGCAATTTGGTTCAAGTTAACATAGCTGCCAATCATTTCATTCCATTCCTAGATCAGTAGATTGGATTTCCACTCCATTTAAAAACCTTGGCACAGAATTTCTTTTCCTGCACAGATTCTATTGGCACAAACAGCTGCCATTTTCCCAGATTTTCAACTCAGAATTCGTTTCTGATTTCTCCAGCAATTTCAGCAATTTGTGTTCTGATTTCTACAGCCTTAGCTCAACTTCTTCACAGCTTACACTCAGCTTGTATCATTGCACAGCCCTCAAATTCTGCACAGATTTGGCAGATTACAAGCAGTGCAGTTTTTTTTTTTTCTTCAGCCTTTGGTCAGCTTCTATTGCAGTCCAGTCTCAGCTCCTACTTCTCAGATTCTCTCAGCTTCAGTTCATCCTTCAATTCCAATTGTTTTCAGCTGGAGTTCAGCTTGTTTCAGCTGCTACAAGTCAATCTCAGCAGATCACAAGATCATTCTTGGCACCAAACTCAACTCCTTTGGCAAAAATCCCCCTTTTTTTTTCGATTTCAATTGCATCATTGATGAAAACTTCTTCCAAATCACCAATCACTCCCCCACACTTAATTCTTTGTCCGTCTCGGGCAAAATAGCATCAAGAAAACATCCCAAGCAAACAAATCCATAGAAAAATTAGGGTTAAGATTAGCAATAAGGAAGACAAATAGAATAGAATAAGCAAATTGATGTGGAAAGGTGAATAAAATGATTTGTCCCTATAGATGTGATCCAACCATTGAAATATGATTTTGAAAGAACCTAAGCAAGTTCTAGAGTACAATGACATGTGTGTATCACAAAATAAGGCTAATCTCACTAGGTAAAAATTAATCCATCTCAATCCTTCAATCAAGAATCTAAAGCATAATCGTACTCAAGCATCCAAGAATTCATCCATGAGCTCAAATCCTAAGTCTTGACAACCAAATTTAAGTTATTTTCAAAAGACTCTAAAATGACAATAAGTTAGCCTAGAGGGATACTTTTATTTTTACTCATGTAAAGAAAAGTGCTAAGAACACAAGACATGGTATTTACAATAAAGAATTTATTTGAATTTGAAAGTACCTACTTGAGAAAATTTATTGCGCATGCAAACTTGAAGTTATTCTTGCATAAAGTAAGGAAATGGTATATACAAAGAAAAATGAGTGTAAAGTTTAGTGAACTCCCCTTTTAAGTTGGGTATATGGCATCAATATAGTCCACTCCATCCACCTCTAGCTCCTTGACCTCTTCATGGAATTTCTTGAGCCGGTGGCCATTCACTTTGTACACTTGACTCGTGTCCTCCTCTTGAATCTCTACCACTCCATAAGGAAAAACATTAGTCACAAAAAATGGACCCTCCCATCTTGACCTCAACTTACCTTTGATCAATTTGAGTCTTGACTTGTATAATAGCACTTTGTCACCAATATGAAATTCTTTGCTCACAATGTGCTTGTCATGAAATTTCTTAGTCTTTTCCTTGTAAATCCTTGAATTCTCAAATGCTTCCAACCGGATTTCTTCAAGTTCTTGAAGATGCAACTTCCTTTCTTCTCCCACCTTAGTAGCATCAAAATTGCAAGCTTTAACTGCCCAGTATGCTTTATGCTCAATCTCTACAGGTAAGTGGCATGATTTCCCATAAACAAGTCTATAAGGTGACATTCCAATAGGTGTCTTGTAAGCGGTGCGATATGCCCATAGTGCCTCTTCAAGCCTTTTGCTCCAATCCTTCCTATTAGGTCCCACGGTCTTTTCCAAAATTGATTTGACTTCTCTATTTGACACCTCGGCTTGTCCATTTGTTTGGGGGTGATAGGCAGTAGAAACCTTATGTACAACCCCGTACTTATTCAGAAGAGCCTTCATGTGCTTATTGCAAAAATGGGTTCCTTGGTCACTTATGATTGCTCTTGGAATTCCAAACCTGCAAAAAATGTGTGACCTGACAAAACTCACAACAACAGATGAATCATCAGTCCTGGTGGGAATGGCCTCCACCCATTTTGAAACATAATCAACAGCTAAAAGAATATACAAAAATCCATAAGAAGCAGGAAATGGTCCCATAAAATCTATACCCCACACATCAAATATCTCACAATATAAAATAGTTTGTTGAGGCATTTCATTTCTAGCACTTATGTTTCCTGTTCTTTGACATCTATCACAACATTTACAAAACCTATATGAATCTCTAAACAGAGTGGGCCAGTACAATCCACATTCTAAAATTTTTCTAGCAGTCCTTTGTGGTCCAAAATGCCCACCACATGCTGAAGAATGGCAAAAAGTGAGTACAGAATGAAACTCATGATTTGGTACACATCTCCTAATGATTTGATCACTACAAAATTTCCACAAGTAAGGATCATCCCACACATAATATTTTGCATCACTTTTGAATTTATCCTTTTGAGCTTTCGAAAAGTGTGTGGGAAAAACATGAGCTACAAGAAAATTCACTAAGTCTGCATACCAGGGTGACTCACCATGCATCTGTAAAAGCTGCTCATCTCTGAAATCATCATCTATGGCCGTGGGATCTCCATCTCCCTCCAATCTGCTCAAATGGTCCGCTACTAGATTCTCCTTGCCACTCCTGTCTCGTATCTCCAAGTCAAACTCCTGTAGTAGTAGCATCCATCTAATAAGCCTTGGCTTCGCATCTGGTTTCTTCAGGAGGTACTTCAGTGCTGCATGATCAGAAAACACAACAACATGAGAACACAATAAATATGATCTGAATCTATCTAAGGCAAAAACAATGGAAAGAAGCTCCTTTTCAGTCGTGGTGTAGTTGGCTTGGGCGGCATCTAGGGTTTTGGAGGCATAAGAAATGACATGTGGTGCTCCATCTACCCTCTGTGCTAATACAGCTCCCACTGCAAAATTAGAAGCATCACACATTAATTCAAAAGGTAAAGACCAGTCAGGTGATGTAATAATAGGAGCTGAGGTAAGAGCCTCCCTGAGCCTATGAAAAGCTTCCTTGCATTTTTCATCAAAATGGAACTCAACATCTTTCTGCAGAAGTCGTGTCAAGGGCCGAGCAATCAAGCTAAAGTCTCTAATAAATCTGCGGTAAAATCCTGCATGTCCAAGAAAAGCTCGAATATCCCGTACGCATACGGGGTAAGATAAAGAAGAAATAACACTGATTTTAGCAGGATCTACCTCAATACCTTTCTGAGAGACTATGTGTCCAAGTACTATCCCATGCTCTACCATAAAGTGGCATTTTTCAAAATTCAAAACAAGGTTAGTTTCAATGCAACGATGTAAAACCCTAGACAAGTTATTCAAACATGAATCAAAAGACGTGCCATAAACTGAAAAATCATCCATAAATACCTCCATGCAGTCCTCTAGCAACTCACCGAATATACTCACCATACATCTCTGAAAAGTACCGGGTGCGTTGCAGAGTCCGAAAGGCATACGTCTGTAGGCGAATGTACCAAAGGGGCAGGTGAAGGTGGTCTTCTCCTGGTCCTCTGGATCTATGCAAATCTGAAAATAGCCTGAAAATCCGTCTAAGAAACAGTAGTGTGACTTCCCTGCCAGTCTCTCAAGCATCTGATCAATGAATGGTAGAGGGAAGTGATCTTTCCTTGTGACCTTGTTGAGTTTCCTGTAATCAATGCAGACTCTCCAGGAATTCTTGACTCTGGTGGGTACTAATTCATTACTTTCATCTGCCACCACGGTCACTCCAGATTTCTTAGGCACCACATGAATAGGGCTAACCCACTGACTGTCAGAAATAGGGTAAATAATACCTGCCTGTAGAAGTCTAGTCACCTCTTTCTTTACTACATCCAAAATAAGTGGGTTGAGCCTCCTTTGTGGTTGCCTCACAGGTTTGACATTTTCCTCTAAAAAGATCCTGTGCATGCAGATAGCTGGGCTGATACCTGGTATATCTGATAGTGTCCACCCAATTGCCTTCTTGTAGTGCCTCAGGACTTGCAATAATTTCTCTTCTTGTTCTGACTCCAAATGCTGTGCAATAATAACAGGAAAAGTCTGCTCCTCTCCTAAGTAGGCATACTTCAAGTGACCTGGTAATGGCTTCAATTCACTCTGGTCCTCCTCAGTAGAAATAAGTGGTCCCTGGGGCTTAATGCATTCCCCTACACTCTGAATATCAGTAAAAATAGGTGATCCTTGGGGCTCTGTGCAATCCCCTACACCTAGAAAAATGTCACCAGCTGGAAGTGTGTCTGAAATGTCTTCTGTAAAATCCTCAGTATCAGCAGTCAGTACTCTCTCAGCCTCCTCTGAATCTGTAGCTCCTCCAGAAAAATCCTCCAGAAATCCCTCAGTCTCCAACTCAGTCTGCGCCAGCTCCTCTAGAATGTCCATGCTCATGATAGAGTGGTCCTCTCTTGGATGCTTCATGGTATCAAAAAGGCTGAACTGTACCACCGTATCACCTATCTCCATAGAAAGTGTCCCGGCATATACATCAATCTTCGTTCTGGCCGTCTTCAGAAAGGGCCTGCCTAAAATAAGTGGAGAACGGTGTGCCAAGTAATCTCCCTCCATATCCAAAATATAAAAATCAGCAGGAAATATCAGCTCCTTTACCTTCACCAAGACATCTTCAATCATACCTGCTGGGTGTGTCTGGCTCCTATCTGCTAGCTGTATCACCACCCCAGTGGGCTGTAAAGGGCCTATGCCAAGCATCTGAAAAACTGACTTGGGCATCACATTTATTGAAGCTCCTAGATCTAACATGGCGTCGTGGAAAATGGTGCTCCCTATCTCACAAGAAACAGTGAATACCCCTGGATCTTCACACTTCTGAGGAATAGTGTGGATAAGTGCTGAGATGTTCTTCCCAAAGCTGACCAATTCATTTCCTTTGAGTCTCTTTTTATGTACACAAAGATCCTTCAAGAACTTAGCATATTTGGGAATCTGCTTGATCATGGTCAACAAAGGTACATTGATCTCCACCTTGCTAAACAATTCCACTAACTCATTGAATTCCTTGGCTTTCTCTTCCTCTACTTGCTTCTTGGCATGTGTTCTCTGCTGTGGAAAGGGTAAAGGAACCCTAAATTCATCACTTTGGCCGGGAAATTGAGCTGCTGAATTCTGCTGTGCTGTCCCTGCGTAGCAGCTGCTGTCCATGGTCTCGGCACTGTTTTCTTCTCCGTTTCCACCAAATTTGGAGGGTTGCTTGAGGATTGAGTTGGGAACGGGCTAGGGTTGGAATCAGCCGAATTTGAACTCATTTCAGTGTGGTTTTGGGCCGGAATTTGAGCTGCTGTCCGGCTCCTGAAAATTCTGCTCTTGGACTCTTCGGTGATGTTGTAACCTTCCCACTTCTCAAAGTTATAGCACTCACATTCCCTTTGGGATTAGGAACGGTTTGGGAAGGAAGTTGGCTTGATCCTTGAGCTTGATTTTGGTTAATTCCACTAGCCAATTGCCCTATTTGCCTCTCCATTTTTGGTTGCCTTGTTGTTGTTGTTGCCAAGCTTGTTGTTGTTGTTGTTTGTACAACTTGTTGTAGCATCTCATCACTTGTTGTGGAAATTCCTCCACTTGAGCTCCCATAACCTCCTTGGTTACATAGCTCCTTGTTGACCTTGAAAGGTGAAGAGAGGCTGAAATTTTGATTGCTGATTTGGTTGAAAGCTTGATGTTGGGGCTGATATGCAAACTGATTGCTGATTGAATGCTGATAATGGTGATTTGCTGGAAATTTGCTGGGGTGTACCTTGAAAATCTGATTTGGAGCTGGAAAATTAGATGGTGAGGGCTGAAAATTCTGCCTTGAAATCCTTGATATAGGGCTGAAATTGCTGATTCATGGCTGTGATGGTTGGAAATTCGATTGGTTTTGAGCTGGAAAAGCTGGGAATGTTGCATCCTGCTGCCCTTGATAAGGTTGCTGAATTTGAGGATCAAATGGTTGAAATTGTTGCTGAAAATGTTGAGAAGTAGGCTGAAATGAAGGCTGAAAACTTGAGTTTGATGGCTGAAATTGTTGCTGCGTGTTCTGAATTGGTTGGGTCTGCTGTAAGTTTGGTTGGGGCTGCTGTGATGACTGAGTTTGAGGCTCTTGTTGGCAGAACGCATTCCCATACCTCAGGTTAGGATGATTCCTCCATCCAGGGTTATAAGTAGAGGAATAAGGATTGTTTCTTGCTGGAATTGTCCTCTCACTAAAGCCGCTACTGTCTCGTCCTGTTGGAGATTGGGGCATGAGTCTGAAGTGTGCTCTTGACTAGAACAAATGCCACACACACTTGTAATTTGAGTAGAGGGTGGAGGTACTGAAGGAGTAGAACTAAGTCTGTCCACTTTCAATCCATTTGCTTCAAAGCTGAGGTGAGCTCCATCAATGCATTCTTAACCTCCTTGTTATCAGTGGAACTGCCTGAACTTCACCCACTCCTCTGGTGGTCAAGGCTCTGCCTCCAAATTGTTGGGAATTCTCAGCCATATTAGAAATTAACTCCCTAGCTTGCTTGGTGTTTTGTTGACCAAGGCCCCACCAGATGCAGCATCTATCAGGACTCTATCCATCTGCAGCAGTCCTCATAAAAATATTGAATCAATAATTGCTCACTGATTGATGCTGGGGGCAACTTGAACACATCTTATTAAATCTTCCCAGTAATCATGCAGTGTTCTCCCACCACCTGCTGAATCCCACAGATATTTTTTCTGATTATAGCTGTGCGGGAAGCTGGGAAATACTTCTCCAAAAATGCCTTCTTCATGGAGATCCAACTAGACACATGTCCTGTAGGCAGATAATAGAACCAGTCTTTGGCTGCTCCTGTCAATGTGAAGGGGAAAGCTCTCAGCTTGATGTCTTCTTCAGAAATGCCCTGAGGCTTCATAGTAGAGCACACCACATGGAATTCGTGCAAGTGTCTGTTTGGATCCTCCCCAGATAGACCCTGAAATTTTGGCAACAAATTAATAAGCCCAGATCTTAACTCAAAACTTTCTCCCAGCTCAGGATATGCTATGCTGGAGTACTGAAATGCAGCATCTGGTGCTGCGAGCTCCTTCATGGTTCTCTGGTGGTCTGCCATATCAATGCCTGAGTGAGTGCTGATAGTCTGAAGTGGAGGGATATCTGCAGTCTCAGAAAGAATAGCCTGGTTCCTCCTGACTCTGAAGGTCCTCTCAATCTCAGGATCGAAATCTTCCAATTCAGCACCTAGAGACCTGGTCATAAAAACAGAACAAATCGCAGTAAAAGTGAATAAAAAGATAAAACAAATAAAATCAAATCAAAAGATATGACAATAAGCACAGAAACAAATCAAGAATGATATGAAATAAGTGCGCAAGCTAAAATCAAACAAGTCAACTAACAGTTCCCCGGCAACGGCGCCAAAAATTTGACGGGCCCAAATATACTAGATTAATTTGTCACGAAATGTATGGGCTCAATCAAATTTAAATATGAATGAAATGAATGCTGGAAACCCTTTTTACACTCAAAAATATGGAAATGTAATATAGGGGCCACAGGTCGTATTTTTCTCAGGGATAGTTGTCTAGTTTGATTCAAACTTGTGTTTATGTGTCGTTTTTGGGGTTTCAAATGAAATATGGTTTGGGTTCCAATTTAGAATGAAAACACAATGAGAATGAAGGAAAACTCAACCATGGAAATTAACAAGTGATAGTAAGTTATCATTCAACCAAAAGGACCACTGATTCATCTAAAGCACTCAAGCAATTTTTAGAAAGGGAATCTGATTTTTAAATTGCAACAAAAATCCTAAACGATAAAGCACACAGCAGCTGACTTTCACTAGCAACCAATTCAAAGACTTGATTTCAAAACCAAACTCAAGACAAACCAAATGCAAGCAATCCAAAACAGTCCAATGTAAATCCAAAGGCAAAACCTTACTTGATACAAAGAGCAATCAATTTGGCAGCCTTGATACCGAAATGAGAGAGCTAATGTGCAAAAAAAAAAAAGAAACTGATACTAAGTATCAAGACTGTGATTAACCATTCCGAATTGAAACTAATCCTTCCAACTTAAAAGACAAGCTGTTAATGAATTGCTAGCATGAGTTAAGAAGGAATTTCAGCAAAGAATGCAGTTAATAGGAAATAAACTTAGTGTAGATTTCAAATTCCAAATATCAGAACATCAACAGAATTTAGGCACCAAGCTAGCTGCGAAAATCAGCACACAACTAATATGCAGATTGCAGAATTTCAGCAGCGGAATTGTCAGTAATTACAAGCTGAAAATGCTAAAATAGACACTGATACGCCAATTGAAGTCAGAGAAAAACTGATACGCAAATTCAAAACTTGATACGCAGGAAACACAAGCTGTCACGCAAGTAAACTGATGCTGAAATCAGAAACCGCATGAAGACAGAAGTGCATGAAAAGCTTAAGGAATTCAGTTCAGAAACTGCATCCAATCACTATGTAATTGAAACAACTGCAAGATGAATTCAGATGCACTAAAATAGAGTTCAAGGAAGCTTAAGAAAAAGCAGAAATGGCAGTAAAGATTCAGAACAAGGGCTGAAATTCAGAAATTGCAGACAAGAATGATTAGCTACTGATTTTGTTTTCGCAATAGATTAAAGGCTGATCTAGCTAACAAAAACTGATTACAAATAGCTAATCTAGGCACAAAGCAACTTAACTAGCAATTACTTAACCAAATCTAGTGAAATAGGACTGAAAATTCTGATGTGCAGAATTCAGAATTGGCACGCAGGCTGAACAACTTGGCACGCAACAAATTAAGCTAAAGTAAACTGAAATTTGAGCTATTCATTCACTAAACAAGTCCCTAAATTACTCTACTTGCGAAATTAAAGCTAAACTACAGCTAAGAACTTGTAATTCGAAATATTCAGTAACTAAACAGCATTTCAGAACAGAGCAGTGAGAAAAACTAAAAATTACAGCTAAAGAACTACAATTAACTAGCTAAACTAATCCTCAACTCCTTCCTCAGTTCAAGGACTTCTTGGTTGTCAGTCAAGAGCCGGCTTCGAACCCCTAGGCTCGGCAAATCAAGGGAAATCCATTTCTGAAGTTGGTTCTGCCGAAAATCTGCACTTGATGGAATTCTTGATCCGATTCACTCTTTCTCAGATGGACGAGCTGCGATGTTGATTTGGAGAGCTTCAGAGGCCACTTGAGAACCCCTACCAGTGATTCTGAAGCTCGGAAATGGATTGTGGAAGAGAAACCAATGATCGGACTGAGGAACTGCCGAAACCCTCAAGCACTTCCTGTTCCGGTGCAAATCGACAGAATTCTTCAAGGAGTGGATTCCAGAGACTCAGAACTCGATCTGGAAAGGTAGATGAAGTGGTCACGCCTTCATGGAAACAAGAATGTTGAAAAACGATGAAGAAACGGGGAAGAACAGCGAAGAACAGTGGAGGCTTGGCTGAAGACGCGACAAGGCTTAGGCTGCGGAAAAATTTCCTTAAGTATTAACCAATGGACGGCTGTGATTGATTTGCTTCAATCCAACGGCTGATCTTAGTCCGATTTGAGCCAAACTTTGATGATGAAGATCTGGGGTCAGGATCTGCCTCGTGGTAGCTCGGATCCTCCAGATTTGCAACGGATGGTTCAGATCTAGCTAATCTTTGAATGGATGATCTAGAGCCCTCCAAGCTTGATCCAACGGTTGATCTTGCTCTGATTGGGATGAAATCTTCAGATCTTGATCAGGGTGCTTGATCAACCCTAGCTTTAGCTTGGATCGCTTCAGATCATCCCGGATGGCTCCGATCTAGCCGCTTTCGAATCGAACGGCCCAGATTTAATCGTAATCTTGGTAATCTGATCTGGGTCAATTCCGACTCGAGTTTGACCCAATATGCCCTAGATCCTTGAACTTTGATGCCTACAAAAATAGATCAAGAATTTAGTGGCCAAATTAATCCAAAAAATTTGCATATTTGCAATTAAGTCCAAAATAAAGGTAAGTTCTAAAACCTAGGGCAATTTCACAATTTTGACAAGAAAAACATGGATCAAACATGGATTTTAGTAGCTCAAATGATCAATAAAATGGAATCTATCAGTGTCTCTCTACAAGGTGTGACCTGAAGAAGTCGTGTCCATGTGGTCGGTTTGAGCATCTCGTCGATCCTTCGATCAGATGAGGGATTGGGGAAACTGCATTTGTTTCACGACTGGGTCTCCTTCTCGAGGGCCTGTCACAAAACTAACAAGAGCCTGGGGTGCGGAATTACCAGGTTGTTGATATTGCTATGCCAAGAGTTATGCTTTGGCAGCTATCAAGAGCTCCAAATCTTTATGGGAAAGTGTTGTTGTCTTATTGTTATTGGAAACTGCCATTCTTACCGTTAAGGATCAGGCGAAGAAATACTTTTCCATAGGTTGCACCAACTTGATCCTGTCCTTAAACTGAAAAGAACAACGTGTCACCAATGTTGACCAATACAACAACAATATGGGCTCACTGAAAACCTGAAGCTACACTAGAGTGATCCTGAAAAGGAAACAAAAAGGAGGTCAGAAGCAAGGTTGGGGAGTCCCCGACGCAGGCACTCCAACCCTCAAATCGGTCAAAGCGAAATGGAATGTTAGATGAAAAATGAGAGTTTCAACATACTTGTACCGTGGAGTAGGAACCCCTATATATATATATATATATATATATATATATATATACACCTTCGATGACCCTCCACCATCAAGGTGTCACATCAGTTGTAATAGAGATGTTACATCAACGGTTTTCTTGTAAGAGATTAGATTAGCGATAATCTAAGCCACCGATCAACCATCTGGAGCGACACGCCAATCGGCTGAATAGACAGTCTGCCGCTCGGCGAGAATCTTAACAATGTTACTTTATTTTTTGACTGGCCGACCTAGCCTATCCCATTAATATATCACTATTCCTTTGACCCCTACTGCCATGTGTACCCTGTTGATGCAGTTTGACCTGATTGTTGTTTTGGTGTTGACACCGATTTATGTTTAGGTGAGTGAGTAAATTCGGATTAAGTCCTGGTCGGGGACTGGACATGAAATCCCGGTGAGTAAAGTCGGGTCCTGGTGAGTGAAGTCAGGTGACTGAAATCCCGATGAGTGAAGCCAGGTCTTAGTGAGTGAAGCCAGGTGACTGAAATCTCGGTAAGTGAAGTCGGGTCCTAGCGAGTGAAGTTAGGTGACGGAAATCCTGGTGAGTAAACCCGGATCCTAGCGAGTGAAGCTAACCGAAACCCTGGTGAGTAAAGTTAGGTCCTAGCGAGGGAAGCTAGGTTGAACGAAGTCCCGGTAAGTGAAGCTGGCCACGAAGTCTTGGTCCGGGGGACTGAGCATTGAGTGTACTAGTCGGAGAGGGCACGTGAGCTCTTTCTCCGGTACCAGAATGAGTCAGAGAAGGCTAGGGAACCTGTTCTCTGGACTTAGGGGTGATTTGGTCGGAGCTGGATAGGTCTGGAGACCGATCAAGGAGTTGGCATGAACTCCCTGTTGTGGATCAATCTGGTAACTAATCCAGCGAAGTCTGATCGTTCTGGTGAACGATCAGGGAGAGAACAGAAAGGTTTCTGTTTGGCTTCTAATCGTTCTGGTAAACGATCAGAGAAGGGACAGTAGGTTTCTGTGAGAAACCCTGATCGGTCCATCTGACCGATCAAAGATCGGACTATCCTCATCTTGACCGATCAAGATGGCTCCTGATCGGTCAAGGAGTGACCTGATCGGTCACCAGACCGATCAGGGCACAACCTGATCGGTCAGGTGACCGATCAGGTGTGTGGTTCCTACGGGTTGTGGCAAGCAAACTGCTGGATCGGTCTAGTGACCGATCCTTGATCTGTGATCGGTCTGTGTAACCGATCACAAGAAGATCTGCGATCCCTGTACCCTCACTGTGGACCGATCAGGCAGGAGCCTGATCGTTCAGGGCTTTCACTGATCGGACCGGTGACCAATCAGGGTCATCACTGATCGGTCTGGTGATCGATCAGTGTCTGAACTTTAATTTGAAAACATTGTCAGATCGCTCTGAATCACTCTGATCTTTTCTGATACACTGCTGATTTCGTTTGATATGCTTTGCTAATCATCTGTTGAAGTGTGTAGACATTACAGGGATGATACAAGCCAAGGAAAAGAGTCAATGACGACTTTCACTGTGGCAGGTTTGTCTGTTTTCTATTTCCAGGTCTCAACGGCTTCTGGCGCGGCTGGCGACTAACGGAGGCCCAGCTGAAGAGGTCTTCAGTGGACTGAGCGCTCAGTGGAGTCAGTGGGTCAGGCTATGGCTCAGTGGGTGCTAATAGAGCCTGGCGATGGTGAGCAGGAGCTTAAGAAGAAGCTGAGATGCAGAGGAGCGGAAGATGCGAGAACAGATAGAAAAACGAGAGAAGTTTGGCTGGGTTGTTTGAGCTCTCTGTAAAACTTCTTGCTTGAGTGTTCCTATTAGATTTTTGGTGAGGTTTCTTCTCGTGATCTCTTGTACTCAAGTTCATTCATCTGTGGAGAGGTTTCTCCACCGAGAAGGAGGCTCGATTATATTCGGGCTCACCAGGGCTTGATCTGCCGATGATTAAGGGATCGCCCACCTCACGGGCACGCCAAGGAGTAGGGGCATGTTATCCCCGAACCTTGTACATCCTAGTATTAGCATCTCTTTGGTTTGCTCTTCCTTCTCTGTTTTTCTTTCTGTGTTTTTGTTTCCGCTGCTAATCTCTGACCGCAGAAAGTTTCACAGAAGGAAGTGATTTGAGTGTCTGGCTACTTTCACCCCCCCCCCTCTCTAGTCATCCAAATACCAACAAGTGGTATCAGAGCTTGGGGCTTTGTTCAAATGGACTAACACCCGAGAGTCAACAAGATGGTGATGGGAGTAGAAGGTTTCGGCACAAACAGACCTCCGTTCTTGGATGGAACTGATTTTCTATATTGGAGGTCAAGGATGGAGTTTTATCTCAAGACCAACATCAGTATGTGGTTTGCTATGAAGAAAGGTTTCATCCCTCCAAGAGATGCTGAGGGAAAAGAGTTGGATTTTTCAAGGTGGTCGGTAGAACAAATCCGGAAGGGAGAAGCCGATGCTAAAGCCGTGGTCACCCTGCAGTGTGGGATGACCAAGGAGCAGTTAATAATAGTTAGTCCCTTCACTAGTGTCAAGGACCTCTGGAACTAGCTCATTGAGCTCCATGAAGGAACTCAAGATACCTGGAGAGCCAAGAAAGATCTCCTTCTCAGCCAACTCCAGAACTTGACAATGAAAGAAGATGAAACTGTAAGTATACTTCATGGTCGGTTCAAGGAGATCGTCAATGGTCTACATTCCATCAGTAAGAAGGTAGAAAACTGCAACCTTGTGAGGTATGTTCTAAAATCCTTTCCAAGGAATGCCTTGTGGTCATCCATGGTGGATGCCTACAAGGTATCTAAGGACTTGTCAATTGTCAAATTAGAAGATCTATTTTGTGAAATGGAATTACACGAGATCGTTAACCAAAGCCCAAAAGAGAAAGGGGTGGCTTTTGTGGCAGGCGACAGAACAAAGAAGAAGGAGAAGAAGAAAGAAAAGGAGGAGGAGAAGAACACCCATCACTTTGCTTTCATGGCAATAGAGGACTCAAATGAAGGAAGTAGTGACAAATCGAGGAGCTCCTCAACCGCGGCTTCATCATCTTCGGATGATAAAGGGGTAATCTCTCCTGAGTTAGATAAGTGCTATAGGACAATTGCATGCTTAACTAGTTTGTTGAAGAAATCTAAGAACAAAGCAAAGTTATTGAAATTAGAAGTAGAGGAATTGAAAACCTCTAAGGATGAGGTAATAAATGATTTGCATAGTGAGTCTCTTGAGGATGATAACAAGACTTTGAGGAGCGAAATTGAAAATCTCAAGAATATTCTTGAGAAATTTTCAACTAGCTCCAAAACTTTGGATATGATTCTTAATTCCCAAAGAGCAGTGTACAACAAGGCCGGTATAGGTTACCGACCTAAAGAACCAACTTTTATATCATTAATGTCAAGAACCCAATTTAGATCACAAAATGATTCTAGGGGTCAAAAAGTTAGAAAGAAAATGACTAAGGCATGGGTGCCAAAGTCTTTCATTGTAGATGCTTTAGGTTCCGAAATTTGGGTACCCAAAACATCTATATTTCGAATTGTATAGGCATTGATTGAGGGGGAGCATCTATCAACATGAGTGGTTGATATTTGGTGCTCCAAACATATGGTCATTCCTAGTTAGGGATGTGCTTACCATTTCCTCCATTTAAGGAATATTTACTACCTATGAGGAATGTTTCTTCTCCATCTCGAATTTAGATGATTGGAGTTAAATGGAAATCATAAACTCCATACCCAATATAGATACATGGAAAATTTTCCCATGTACTCTATTTTATTGGTGTCACTTGAAAATTCTCTCATTTGTATTTGTATACATTTGGGACTATAATTTATCAAGATTACTCCAGTATAATTAAGTCAATGGTTAATGAACATGATAGAAATTTGAGATTATGAATTCTCCGATCCAATCTATGAACTATCAATAGTATGGAGAATTAGGATTCTAGACTTGATACAAACTTCGAATCATGAATTATCAAATTTCATCAAAATTGGTAAATTACCAATAGAACTAAGTGTTGAGGCAATCTATGGTCCGGAGCGACCTAGTGTTTTGATGTTTGGGCAAAGGGTTTAAGTTAGGTTTACCCTTGTGTTCTTATATGTGTATGTTGAGTGTGCAGGTTGTACAGGTACACATATGGACTTGACTGGATGGCCTCGGTACAGTGAAGGGTGGCATGGAGACAAGCTGGAGGCTTGCGTGCACCCGAGGGACCTTGGAGAGCAGGGACGATGAGCTGTGGGGCGCGGACTTCGAGGCATGCATGAAGGATGGCATGGAGGTAAGCTGGAGGCTTGCGTGCATCCGAGGGACGGGAGCCGAAGATGAAGAGGGAGCGAAGGCAACAGTCGAGGCTGCTGTGGAGGAGTCAGTCGAGTCGTGAGGGTACGAGTGTTGTGTGATTGTACTCGGGAAATCCTAGGGTTTGAGTGCGGAGTGGAATGTACTCAGGAAGGGTAACCTTAGGTGGGTGAGTAGACCAGTTGACTGGCCTGGGGGCAGTCGACTGATGGAACTCATAGAAAGGTCTCAGCCCGGGACCAGTCGACTGCCCTGGGGGCAATCGACTGGTAGGGTGGCTGGTGAGTTGGCTGAGAATTCGAACGTTGGGGTCAACGGTCGAATTTCAGTGGCACCAGTCGACTGCCCTGGGGGCAGTCGACTGGTAGCGAGGGTTTCAGCCCGAGTCATATTTAAAGTGGACTTTGTGGTGGCTGAAATTCTTGATGAGTTTGGTCTTGGTTAAGGGCAAACAGTAGTCTTTGTGCTCAGAGGTTCTCAAGGTGTTGTGGTGAGGTTTCTCCACCCACAAGGAGCGACGAGAGCTAGCCGGAGGTTATCCGGGGAGTGATCCACCGACGGATTCTTGGATTAGTCACCCTGCCCGGGGGTGGATACCAAGTAATTCTCTTTGTTCGGTTGTTGTTTTCTTTATTATTGTTTCCACTGTGCAACTAACAAACGACAGGTACAGAAAGATTCAGAATGCTATTCACCCCCTCTAGCGGACGTATTCGATCCTACAATTGGTATCAGAGCTAGGGAGCGCTCTTGATCGGACTAACCGCCGAGGGAGCATACGCTTAGAGGAAGAAAGACAATGGAAGATAAGTTGGGGAAGACATCTACACTCCACCGCCCTACGATCATGAAGACTTCAACTTTTGGAGGGCGAGAATCGAGACTTGGTTCGGATGGAGTGGGCATGTCGAATCGCACTTGAAGAGCCATATGAATTCCAAGGATAAGACACAGGAAAGAGGACTTAGGCCTAGATATTGGAATCAAGAACAACAAGATCAATCCAAGGCAAACGAAAAGGTAATGACAATTTTAGTTAATCTTTTGCCTAACAATGTTTTGAGTTGTGTAGGTAAATATCAACATGCATATGAATTATGGAGCAAATTGAAAGAAATTCATGAGAAACCTACACAATCTCAAGAGTCCAAAGAGATGAGTCAAATGGTTCAAGAAGAAGAAAAAGGAGAAGAATTGACCATCTCATCAAGTGAAGTGGAAGAAGAAAGTGAGAGGTCATCTACCTCATCTAGAGAAGAGGAGGAGGTCACCACCTCAAGAATTGAGGGGGAGGAGAGACCCTCGTCAATGCCGGAACAAGAGGAGGCATCCACTTCATCCAAGGTTGAAGAAGAAGTCAACCTAGCCTCCACCTCCACCTCCACCAAAGCAAGAGCCAAGGACCACATCACATGCTTTGGGTGCAATGAAAAGGGGCACTACAAAGACAAGTGCCCACTAGGTAAAAAGGAGGTAAAGTCCCAACTCATTTCAAATTCTTCTAGTTCTAACATGGATTGTAGGAACAAAGAAGTCCAAGCTAAACGAAAGAGAATCAGATGCTTCACGTGTGGTGAGCTAGGACACTACCACACGAAATGCCCAATGAGTGGAAAGCTCAAGAAAATGGAGCATCTAAGAAGATGGGAGAAGGAGGAGAGAAAGAAAAGAAGCTTGCAACAAGGAGAAGCTCCAAAGGTAAGGAAGGTAACTCCTAACCTTAAGCCAAAATGTAATTCGATTTTGAGTTCCTCTATGCATGATAAAATTAATCATTCATCTATGCATGCTAGAAATCATGAAAAGTGCTTACTTGTGCACAATTTTGGATTTAGATATAATGATAGGACTAGGGTTAACAAGGTAGATCAAAACCCTAGGAAGAGCATGCACAATGTTAGACCTAAGACCTTTGGACCTAAGGATCATGACACTAATCCCAAGAAGGGAAGGAATGTGCCTAGGAAAATGGATAGGTCTAGGAATGTCCAAAATGGACATATGGACTCTAAGGCTAGAAATTTGGCAAAGGAAAATCAAGCCTTGAGGGCAAGGCTTGATGCATTGGAGAAGACCCTGGAAAGATTCACGATTGGATCTAAGGGTCTAGATATGGTATTGGGTAGTTTGAAACCCAACTACAATAGATCGGGTTTGGGATACCGGTCTAAGACCTCCAAGGCTAATGGAAAGAAAAATGCTAGGGTAGCATATGGTCATAGCAAGGAGGGAAAGCCCAAGGATGGCAAGGGGGTGTCATTCAAAGGGAAGGGAAAGGACTTAACCAAAGACAAAGTGTCTAAGGTCAAGAGAGTCCATTTTGTAAGCCAAGAGTCACCGGTGGCACACCGGTGTGGCTTAGTGTGGATTGAGTCACCTAGGGAGGTGGCTAAGGCTCAGAGCTCAAGGGGGAGCTCTAGGAGCCTTTGGGGTCCATGGTAAATGGATCTCAAGAGTTTTTCTCCTAGGAAATTAGGTGAAATGTGCCAAAAAGGGTTGGAAGACTTGGGTAAGTCTTAATCCTAGGTTTTGGCACATTAAAAGGGAATTCTCTATTTAGGGAA
>JAGFNQ010000975.1:128585-192001 GCA_024364735.1 Boesenbergia rotunda | reverse complement strand
GCGCAATTCTGAATTTGGCCAGAAAAGTCTGATATTCATAGTATCAATCGACTGCCCTGGGGGGCAGTCGACTGGCCAAGGCTGATTTGTGTATCAGCAGCTGGTTTTGGGTCCAAATGATAAGAAACAAGTGTATGGGGGTTTAGTACACTGTGTTTAGGATCATTGGGGATTAAAAGAACCAATAATTGGGATATTATTGGGATCTTTTTGATGTATGACAAAGGGGGAAAAGTGTTGGGTTTAAGTTGGGAAACTAAACACACCTTCGCTAGAAACCCTAAGTTTAGGGGGAGCTTAAGATTAAGGGGGAGCATGGTTGCTCCATTCTTGACGTAAGGGGAACCTTGGAGAGGTTCTTAAAAAGCCTTTGTAAGTCCAGTGTAGGGAGAGCTTGGGAGAAGCTTTAAAAAGCTCTTGAAAAGTCCTAACTTGGAGGGCTAGGTGTGTGAAAAGTCCTAACTTGGAGGGTTAGGTGTGGGGAGCCTTGGGATAGGTTTTAAAAAGCCCATTTCGGAACATTCCTAGCTTGGAGGGTTAGGTGTGGGATGCCTTGGGATAGGATCCATGTATGCATTGCATATGCATTTGTTTAGCATGGTTTTTGCTATTGACTACTATTTTGCTTTCCCTAACTTAAACGTATTGTCAAACATCAAAAAAGGGGAGATTGTTGAGGCAATCTGTGGTCCAGAATGACCAAGTGTTTTGATGTTTAGGCAAAGGGTTTAAGTTAGATTTACCCTTGTGTTCTTATATGTGTATGTTGAGTATGCGGGTTGTACAGGTTACACATATGGACTTGACTGGACGGCCTCAGTACGGTGAAGGGTGGCATGGAGACAAGTTGGAGGCTTGTGTGCACCTGAGGGACCTTGGAGAGCAGGGACGATGAGTTGAGGGGCGCAAACTTCGAGGCATGCGTGAAGGATGGCATGGAGGCAAGCTGGAGGCTTGCGTGCATCCGAGGGATGGGAGCCGAAGATGAAGAGGGCGCGAAGGCAACAGTCCAGGCTGCTGATGAGAAGTCAGTAGAGTCGTGAGGGTACGAGTGCTGTGTGAGTGTACTCGGAAAATCTTAGGGTTCGAGTGCGAAGTGGAATGTACTTGGGAAGGGTAACCTTAGGTATGTGAGTAGACCAGTCGACTGGCCTGGGGGCAGTCGACTGATGAAACTCACAGAAGGGTCTCAGCTCTAGACCAGTCGACTGCCCTGGGGGCAGTCGACTGGTAGGTGGCTGGTGAGTTGGTCGAAAATTCGAATGTTGGGATTGTAACGGTCGAATTTCAGTGGCACCAGTCGACTGCCCTGGGGGCAGTCGACTGGTGGCGAGGGTTTCAGCCCGGGTCCTATTTAAAGAGGACTTCGTGGTGGCTGAGATTCTTGACGAATCTTGTCTTGGTTAAAGACAAGATAGTAGTCTATGTGCTCAGAGGTTTGCTTGGGATTGTAGCGAGGTTTCTCCACCCACAAGGAGCGACGAGAGCTAGCCGGATTCTTAGATTAGGCACCCGTCCGGGGTGGATACCAAGTAAATCTTCGTTGTTAGTATTGGTTAGTATTGTTTTATTGTTTTTATTGTATATTCCGCTTGCACAACTAACCGTGTTAGAAGAACGACATCGAAGAAATGTTATTCGCCCCCCTCTAGCGTACGGAATTGATCCTACACTCACTTGAACCCAACTTCGACCTTCTCCTCAAGCAGACTTCCTCCCAGCTTCTCGTCCCTCAGATGTGTCGCACGAGTCCTTCTCGCTCCACCGGTATACTCTTTCGCAACTCCTCATCTTTCGGATGTATCGAGTCTGTCGGCTCTAATGTAAATCTGTAAGTGTACGAAAACGTCATTAAATAATATAAAAGATATCATATCCACAGGGACTGACTAGACAAGCACTTGAGAAATTGCAAGGCAAATTAACTAGACCATCTGGAGGTGTGAGTGATCGCAAACTAAAGGAGAGTAAGAGAGAGAGAAGAGAGCTAGAGAATTGAGTGAGGTTGACTTGTGAGGGGAGATTGTCTTAGGATTTAGGTTTCATTGTGATAGTTATTGATGTCCTATGGATAGATAGTGTCTTAGTCTCTATATTCATACTCCGTAGAAAGTCTAACTAATTACCAATGTGACCTCTCAAAATATCACAATGAAGTATCTTCCCGTCGGCATTCATGTCATTAGATAGACGAAATAACTTAGAATGTCCGGTTAAAAGATTTCCCATGTCACAAAGGGCTCCCCAGTCATACATTCTATGTTACACCAGTTATCTCCTAACACGGAATAAGGAAAAACTCATTAAGTTCCAATTAGGTTATTCCTTGTATGGAAGTATTCAAGATAATGCTCAAGGTTGTCCAGTTAAAGGTTTACTCATGTCATATAGGACTCCCCGGATATACAACCTTGAGCATTTTCCCTAGATGGAGATCATTTCATACATTCATTCAATTAAACACTATATTAAAGCATACACTCTAAAAGGTCAAGCATAAACTTTTCGCATAGGCATTTAATCAAACAAGGGCAATGCATAAACATGTCATCAACACAAGTTACAAGCATATCCATAGGTTTTCATCAAATACATATCACAACTACTCCTTAAGTCCTTGAACAAGAGGAATATACTCTATAGACGAAGGGAAAAGCATCAAAGATATCAAAGGAATAATTCCACAATCCAAATAAGAAGAGAGAGAGAGAGAGAGAGAAATACTTAGCTCGATGTAGCGAATAGTCTTTGAAGCCAATCCTTAGCTCGTAGAGAGATGGAAGATAATGGAGGAGCCTTTGGATTGTCGAAGAGTTGCAGAAGATAAGTGGTAGCTAGAAGATGGGATCTCCCTAGGAGAGAAACTTCCTCCTCAAGCAAAAAGGGAGGAGAGCCCCTTTTAATAGCAAGGGAGCACACCCCCTGCTCCTCCAGGAGGCACGGTCGTGCAATCTCACATGGTCATGCCGTGCAGACCGCGAAGGAGGTGGCACGACCATGTCATACAGGTCTTGGACTAGTGGCTGCACGACCCATGCCAAAAGGCACAGGCAAACCATGCAGCCATCTGTTGGAATGGCACGACAGTGCCATTTAACACAACCAAGTCACACGAGTGTGTGAAATCACACGACCCCTGGCTGCTTTTGACTCCGACTTTTGTTCTGCTTTGTTTCCACTTCAATTTCACTTCATATCGTACCCTATCAATGAAAACAAGCAAAGATCAGATTTTTGGACCAAGAAAAGTAGTTATGCTAATAAAATGATAAGAAATGGTACAACAATATACACTAAAATCAAGAAAAGCAAGTGAATGAGCGTTAATGAAAGTATAAAAACATGTCTAACCTACGCTCATCACACTCTAGACTTAAATCTTTGCTTGTCCTCAAGCAAATACTCCACATTATACTTATGTATCAGTTGTAATGCATCATAATCCCTAGTGACTTAACCTAACTCTATCAATCACTTTCATTAATGAGCATGATATAAAAATAGATTTGAGTGTAGCCTAAGAAGAAGTTCTCATACTCAGTGCGATGAGTGGTCATATTTCTTTAAGTTTCAAATCTAATGCTTAGTCAAGTCGTTATCTAACTGATTTCCTCATAATCTTAGCGATAGACACTTACCTGCCACATGCTTAGTTCATCCTTTTCAAACTTCTCATAGTCTCAAAGGCATGCTCGAAATCAAGGAAAACTTAGTATTTATTTTTCCAGTAACCTAACTAGGTCTCAAAGGGATAAATTATTAGTTTCCACTCATGACATTATTTTTTAATCCCTTATTTAATTAAAATGTGTTTATTTTTTATATTTTTAGTGCTTTACAAGTGTAGCACTAACACAATTACAAATCTATATAAGCATGATTGGGATATGATTTTTTCAAGTGAGCTTTAATGATCTGAGCCACATTCAGTAACCATAATGCAGTTTGAAAAATCACCATGGGGCACAAGTATTAACAAGTCATATAAGGTCCATAGATAATTATGATTCATTAATCTGAAGCTAATATTGCCATCATGATCACTATCCAAAGTAAAGTTGATCTCTAATGAACTCAAGAACTCTAGGACTAAGTGAGGATAGGTAGGGTGAGAGGAGTACATCAAGTCATTCCAATTCATGACACTAATTAATTACTCAATGTCTTCCTTAATCCCTAAAATTTCCATGGTAACCAGACTAAGGTATCTCGTGCATACTAATTTTTGGGTAACAAGCATATCAAATCTAGACTTTGGATCTTCATTATGAAAAATAATTTCAAAAGTATTTTCAGGTTTGTTACCCTCGTTGTGTGTTGGCCACTTCCTTTTGCCTTTAGCTGTTGGCTTCCCGATGTCTACCTCCATGCCCTTGCCTTTGTTCTTACTTGGATGGTCTCCTCCTCCGTTGATGAGCCGATCTTTCGTAGCCTCTTCAAAATGGTTGACATGGTCTTCCAAATTTGGGGAGTGAGGGCGCTAGATCTAGAGTATGGAGTGTTAGAGGTTGCAATGGTGTAAACTTAGTCCCACATTGAGAAACACATGGGAAGATCATTGGTTTATAAGAAATATGATATCTCCATTGGCATGAGACCTTTTGGGGAGAGCCCAAGAGCAAAACCATGAGGGCTTAGGCCCAAAGTGGACAATATTATTGATGCAGTCTGGCCCTGATTGTTGTTTTGGTGTTGACAACGATTTTAGTTTAGGTTGATGACGATGATGGTGATTATGATTAAGTCCTGATCGAGGATTAGGCATGATTTGGAAAATCCTAACCTGGAGGGTTAGGTGTGAAAAATCCTAGCCTGGAGGGCTAGGTGTTGGAAAATCCTAACCTGGAGGGTTAGATGTGAAAAATCCTAGCTTGGAGGGCTAGGTGTTGGAAAAGTCCTAATTCGGAAAGGTTGGGTGAAAAGTCCTAGCTTGGAGGGCTAGGTGAAAAGTCCTAACTTGGAGGGTTAGGTGCAAATTTCCATCCTGGAGAATTAGGTGAAAAAGTCCTGGCTTGGAGGGTCAGGTGCCTAGCTTGGAGGGCTAGGTTGGATAAAGTTCTAACTCGGAAGGGTTGGGTGAAAAGTCCTAGCTTGGAGGGCTAGGTGAAAAGTCCTAACTTGGAGGGTTAGGTGCAAATTCCCAACTTGGAGAGTTAGATGGAAAATCCTTAGCTTGGAGGGCTAAGGTGGATGGAAACTTAGCTTGGAGGGCTGAGTTTAAGTCCCTGGATCGGTCTGGTGACCGATCAGGGATTCTGGCACGCTGCTCCTTCGTGGATCGGTCTGGTGACCGATCCAGCGATGACTGATCGGTCGGGTGACCGATCAGGGAGCACACAGTGAGGTTGGGAACCTACTGTGCTGCTCCTGATCGATCTGGTGACCGATCAGGGAGTATGCGTTTCACCCATTGACTGGCTCCTGATCGGTCTGGTGACCGATCAGGGAGCAAGCAGTGAGGTTGAGTTCACTTGCTGAACAAGCTCCTGATCGGTCTGCTGACCGATCAGGATCACTGTGCAGATCGTTCTGGTGAACGATCCAGCTTCGCGGGCTCCTCACTAAGATCGATCAGGACGGTTCCTGATCGATCAGGTGATGACCTGATCGGACTGCTGACCGATCAGGTGACACCCTGATCGGTCAGGTGACCGATCAGGAGGGTTAGCCTGCGAAACTCAGAAATCGCCTCAATATAAGGGTGGATCGGTCAGGTGAACGATCCACGACCTGGGATCGGTCTGGTGATCGGTCCAGGAGAATCTCAAAGAAATCGCGATTTCTGATTGAGCGTTGGGGATCGATCAGGACGGAGCCTGATCGGTCTGGAACCAGCCTGATCGGTCTGGTGACCGATCAGGAGGCTCTCTGATCGGTCAGGTGACCGATCACTTTAATTCAAACTGCACTGACAGACGCTCTGATCGCGTCTGAACACAACCGATTCGCTGCCACTTTCCTCTGATATTTGATATGCTGTTGATTTGCTGCTCTAATACTCTGATTGAGTTTCAGGTGACAGGGAGGATTCAAACACTCAAGGAGAAGTCAAAGAGAGCTTTCCTTGGAGCAGGTTTGTCCCTTTCTCCACACAGGTTGCAACGGCTGGATGCAGGACTGAAGCTGCTGACTGAAGCTTGGCTGAGGGAGCTCAGGAAGTTCAGTTAGGGTTCAGTGTAGCTGGCGCGTTGGCAGTGAGGCAGCTGTAGGCTGCTGGAGATGAGATCATCTGTCGCTTGGCGGAGAAACAAAAAGGAACGAGAGAAGTTGAGTTCAACAGTTCTTCAGTTTTTGTGCTCTTGAGTTCCTGCGTTACAAGCTTGCTGTTCTTGAGTTCTTCAATCATTCTAAGCAAGCTATTGAGAAGCAATCATCATACTTGAGCGCTTGAAGGAGAAAACAAGAGGCTTGGAGTCCGACAGTGGGAAGACACGGAGAAGGGGTCTGCGTGAGATCGCCACTGGGTGGAGCTCAGGGAAGCTTGCTGTGTTTTGTCCTTGCTAAGTGGTTGAGTAAGATCCTTCTTGTTGTTGTTTCTTTGTGCTCATTCTATATCATTATTTGAAACACACTGTGGGGAGGTTTCTCCACCGAGAAGGAGGTTGCTTCATATCCGGTGATCACCGGGGCTTGATCTGCCGACGATCAAGGGATCGCCCACCTTAAGGGCACGCCAAGGAGTAGGGGCAAGTTATCCCCGAACCTTGTAAAATCTCCTTGTTAGCGATCTTGCTAATCTTGCTAGTTAGGTTTTGATTTGTAGTTTCTGCAAGTTTTGTTTTCCCATACTTCCGCTGTGCTATTAATAACCTCAAGTGCAGAAATTTGATAACTCTTCAAAGAAGAAGTGATTGGCTATATTCACCCCCCCTCTCTAGCCATCTCGTTCCCAACAAGTGGTATCAGAGCAAGGGGCTCTATACACGGCTTAACAACCGAGAGTTTTCAACAAGATGGCTTTGAGAGAAGGCTTCTCCACCACCCGACCTCCATTCTTTGATGGCGCCGATTTCCAATATTGGAGATCAAAAATGGAATACTATTTGAAGATGGATATCCATACGTGGTTCGCGGTGAAGGAGGGATTCATCCCTCCTAAGGATGATGAAGGCAAGGAACTCGAATCTTCACGGTGGACTGCCGAACAAACAAGAAAGAGTGAAGCCGACGCGAAGGCGGTTGTCACTCTACAATGTGGCATGAACAAAGACCAACTCATCAAGGTTGGTCCCTTCACAAGTGCAAAAGACTTGTGGAACAAACTCATAGAGCTCCATGAAGGCACCCGAGACTCAAGGATTGCAAAGAGGGACTTGTTCCTCAATCAACTTCAAAATCTCTCCATGAAGGAGAATGAGTCGGTAAGTGAGCTCCATAGCCGGTTCAAGGAAGTCCTTAATGGACTTCATTCAATTGATGAAAAGGTCGAGAATCGCGACCTTGTGAGGTATGTCTTGAAAGCATTTCCAAGGAATGCTTTGTGGTCATCCATGGTGGATGCCTACAAAGTATCCAAGGATTTATCTATTGTAAAGCTAGATGATTTATTTTGTGAGATGGAATTGCATGAGATGGCTAACAAAGGCCCCAAGGAGAAGGGGATTGCCTTAGTTGCAGGGGACCGGATCAACAAGAAGAAGAAGGAGAAGAAGAAGGAGAAGGATCTTTCATCATCTTCATCCTCCTCCGAATCCGAGTCAAACTCGGAGGAAGATGGCAGTGGCTCCTCTTCATCCGAAATGGCGAACTTCGTGCGGAGGATGATGCGAAGAGACCGACGTTTCAAAAGGAGAGGTAACACTAGTGAATTCAAGCTTGATAAGAATAATGCATCTTGCTTTGAGTGTGGTAGGAAAGGGCATTTCAAGAATGAATGTCCGAAGCTTAAGAAGGAGGAGAAACCTAAAAGAAAAGAAGAGAAATCCAAGAAGAAGAAGAAAGCTTTGAAGGCTTCTTGGGATGAGTCATCCTCTAGTTCATCCGATGATGAGAAGGAGGAGAAGAGCACAAGGCAAGTGGCACTCATGGCTCTTGGAGAGGAGAGCAGTGAAGAATCTTCAAGCTCCTCAAACGCGGCTTCATCATCTTCGGATGATGAAGAGGTAACTTCTCCCGAGCTTGAAAAATGTTATAGAGCAATTGCATGTTTAACTAGTATGCTTAAGAAATCCAAAAACAAAGTTAAAGCATTGCAATTAGAAATTGATCAATTGAAAGCTTCTAGGGATGATAACATTGATGACTTGCATGTTGAATTACTAGAAGATGAAATTAAATCTTTGAAACATGAGATTGTAAGCTTGAAATCCTCTAAGGTTGAGGAAATCAGTGATTTGCATGATAATGAGTTAGTGGAGGAAAACCAATCATTGAAGAGTGAAGTTGAGAAGCTCAAGAATATTCTTGGGAAATTCTCAAATAGCTCTAAGACCCTAGATATGATATTAAATGCCCAAAGAGCGGTTTACAATAGGGCCGGTATTGGTTACCGCCCTAAGGAACCCTCATTTGTATCTCTCATGTCTAGGACTGACATGAGACAATCTAGGACACCCAAAATCCAAAAGAAAGTTGTTAAGGCATGGGTGCCAAAGTCATGCTTAGTTGATGCTTTAGGTCCCAAGGTTTGGGTACCTAAGACCTCTATTTTTCGAATTGTGTAGGTTATGATTGAGGGGGAGCATCTATCAACTTGGTTCGTTGATAGTGGATGCTCCAAACACATGACCGGGGATAGATCATTGTTTACCACATTTCACAAGAAGAGTAGAGGTAATGTATCATTTGGTAACAATGGTAGCCTTAAGGTCATAGGAATAGGAGACATTCAAATATCCGAATGTCTTAGAATCTCAAATGTCCTTCTAGTCAAGGGGATGAAGTTTAATCTCCTAAGTGTCAGTCAATTGTGTGACACGGGTTACACAATTGACTTCCAACCAAGTCAATGTCTAGTTAGACAAAATGACACCTTGGACACGGTACTAGTAGGAGCAAGAGTAGACAATATTTATCAAGTTTCATTTAAAAGTGCTACTAATGCTTTTGCTAAGTGTTTCATGTCAAGAGAAGAAGAGTCCACTCTTTGGCACCGGAGACTAGCACATGTGAACATGAAGAACATCCGGAAGTTGGCCAACAAGGGACTAGTTCGAGGCTTACCGAGCATCAAGTATGGAAAAGATAAATTATGTGATGCGTGTCAAATGGGTAAGCAAACAAAATCTGCACATAAAGGTAAAAGCGCTGTAAGTACTTCCAATGCACTAGACTTACTTCACATGGATCTATTTGATTGTAGTACTATCATATCATTGAATGGAAGTAGATATTGTTTTGTTATCATTGATGATTTCACTAGATATACATGGACTTTCTTTTTAAAACATAAAGACCAAACCTTAGATATTTTTATTTCTTTTTGTAGAAGAATTGAAAATGAAAAATCATCAACAATTAGGACAATAAGAAGTGATCATGGAGGTGAATTTCAAAACCAAAGGTTTCTAGAATTTTGTCAAGATAAGGGTTATAGACATGAGTTCTCTACTCCTAGGACACCACAACAAAATGGTGTTGTAGAGAGGAAGAACCGTGCACTTCAAGAGGCTGCACGAAGCATGCTTAATGAGTACTCACTCCCGAGTTACTTATGGGCTGAAGCTGTAAATACAGCTTGCTATGTGCAAAATCGAGTTCTCATCCATAGGTTTTTAGAAAAGACTCCCCATGAACTTTGGTTTGGGAAACCACCTACGGTTAAACACCTTAGGGTGTTTGGTTGTAAGGTGTTCATCCTAAACACCAAGGATCATCTTGGAAAGTTCACGGCAAAAGCTGATGAAGGGATACTAGTCGGGTACTCCCTCGTTAGTAAAGCCTACCGAGTCTACAACAAGAGAACTAGACTAGTTGAAGAGTCTTCTGATGTGGTTTTTGAGGAAATTCCAAAATCAATTGACCAATCAGAAAATGTAGGAGGAGCTCAACTTGAACTTAGGAGACTAAGTTTGAAAGAAACTCCAAGTGTTGTTGATGGTGATGAGTCTGATGACGGTGAGCCTAGACAACTCATTGATCAGCCGGATCCTGAGGCTGAATTTGTGTCTAGTGAACCTATTCAAGAAGCACCACCAACACCAAGGCAAACGAGACTAGCCTCTAGTCATCCCCAAGACCAAATTGTTGGAGACATCCATCAAGGGGTTAGGACTAGATCATTCTTCCGGAATGAGGCTAATGAAGTTGCTCTAATTTCCGAAATTGAACCTAGAAAAATTGATGAAGCATTAAATGATCCCGATTGGATTATCGCGATGCAAGATGAACTAGGTCAATTTGAGAGGAGTCAGGTTTGGGACTTAGTCCCTAGGCCTAAGAAGACCACCATTATTGGAACCAAATGGGTCTTCAAAAACAAATTAAACCACAAGGGAGAAATCATTAGAAACAAGGCACGCTTGGTAGCCAAGGGCTACAGTCAAGTTGAAGGTCTTGATTATGATGAGACTTATGCTCCCGTGGCACGATTAGAGTCCATCCGATTGATGCTTGCATTTGCAGCACACCGTGGCTTCAAATTATTTCAAATGGACGTCAAATCGGCCTTCCTAAATGGGTTGATTAGGGAGGAGGTCTATGTCGAACAACCTCCGGGGTTTGAGAGTACCGAATATCCGAACCACGTGTTCAAGCTCAAGAAGGCACTCTATGGCCTTAAACAAGCACCCCGGGCTTGGTATGAGCGGTTGTCGACATTCTTGATTGGAAAGGGGTTCGTTAGAGGTCAAATAGACCCTACACTATTTCTACGAAGAGATGGTGACAATATATTTGTAGCCCAAGTATATGTCGATGACATAATTTGTGGCTCAAACAACAAGGGCTATTTACGTGAATTTATCGGACACATGGAGAGTGAGTTTGAAATGAGTCTAGTGGGAGAGTTGACTTTCTTCCTCGGACTTGAAATCAAGCAAACTCGCGATGGTATCCATGTGCACCAATCAAAGTATACACATGAAATGCTTCGAAAATTCAATATGAGTGATTCGAAAGAGGTAACCACTCCCATGGCTACAAACACAAGATTAGATAATGATGAGAGTGGTAAACCCGTTGATCTAACTCAATATCGAAGCATGATAGGTAGTTTGCTATACCTCACAGCTAGTCGACCAGATATACTATTTGCTGTAGGTATGTGCGCTAGGTATCAAGTCTGTGCCAAGGAATCTCACCTAATTGCTGTTAAGCGAATTTTGAGATATCTCAAGGGCACAATTGGTGTAGGTCTTTGGTATCCCCGTACCGAATCTTTTGATTTGATGGGCTATACGGATTCCGACTACGCTGGATGTAAGTTGGACCGGAAAAGCACTAGTGGGGGCTGCCAATTCTTAGGATCATCCTTAGTAAGTTGGTCGAGTCGGAAGCAACATTGTGTTGCTCTTTCCACTACCGAGGCAGAATATATCGCCATGGGAGAGAGTATATCACAATTGTTGTGGATGATCCACACCTTAGAGGATTATGGATTGAGTTACAAGGGTGTGCAAGTGTTATGTGATAACATTAGCACAATTAACTTAACCAAGAATCCGGTCCATCATTCTAGGACAAAACATATTGAGGTAAGACACCACTTCATTAGAGATCATGTAGCTAGGGGGAACATCATACTCTCACATGTAGAGTCAAAGTCAAACCTAGCTGACATTTTCACTAAACCACTTCCCGAGAGTGAATTTAGTTTCCTAAGACGGGAATTGGGAATGTGTCGCGCTTCATGATCCTCAAATTGTATTCAAAACCCTTCATGATTATTTCAAATTGTTAGGGAACAATTGGGTAACTTTGGGAACATCTCACACAAACTATAAGGGTTACCAAAATGTTTTTGTTTGCTAGATATGGGGTGAGATGTTAGGTTCAACTCAATTTCTCAAAATGTCATTGCATCACTTGAGAAATTAAGTTGACGAGATAATAATCACGGTGGTGACCAAGTATGGGGAAAACCATTGCATAACATATGTGTATATGGCTCCATGATCATACTTGGACATTCCAATCAAGGCAACTTGATTGGAAACTTGAAGTTGGAGTAAAAACTTGGTTGAATTTGCTTGATTGATTATTGCTTGAGTTTGATTCCATTTAGATGGGTCAAAGTGTTTGATGAACCTATAAGGACTTTTGCTTCTTGTTCAGGAATCAATCTTAGTCATAAAATCATGCACAAGTTCGACAAAGTCCATCAAATCTCGTCTGGAAAATTCAGGAATTCTGAAACTGAACATTTCAGTTCGTATCAGGAACCCTGATCGGTCACCGGACCGATCAGGCATCGGGCTGATCGGTCCCTGGACCGATCTGGCTTCTTCCTGTGGTGTTCGGTCCACAGACCGATCTACGAGGCAAGCCATCTGACTAAGTGTACTGAGCTAGCCTGGATCGGTCTTCGGACTGATCTGGCACCCTATGGGGATCGGTCCACAGACCGATCAGGGAGCTCAGAGGTTTCTCTCCGGACCCTACTGATCGAATCCTGATCGGTCACCCGACCGATCAGGAGCGCGTCTGATCGGTCATCCGACCGATCAGGACCATGTCAGTCCGATCAGGCTGTATCCTGATCGGTCTGGACGAGATCAGATCGAACGGTGATCCGTTCAAACGCATTAAATTTTAGTTGGTGGACCGATCCACCAACCGATTAACTCTCTCCGAACCCTCATTTTCCCGAACCCTAGCGCCGAAACACCCTCGTCTGCGTAACCTTGTGCAAACGAGAGAGTTCCTGCGTCTCTCTTCTTCACGCGCGAAGGCTTCCACGGGCGTCTTCTCCGAACTACAAGTTCTCGCGTGCGAGCTCTTGCGTCTTCTCCACCGCAAGTTCTTTCTCAGTCTTGTAATCTCTTCAAACAAACTTCAATGGCACCTAAGTAAGTTGTTAGTTTTGATTTTCTTGTCAATCAAACCTTGTTTGAGAAGCTAATCATCTTATGATTTTTGTTCTTGTTCTTGCTGTGGTGTCTTGATTCTCGCCGTGACCCCTATGTTTTGCCGTAACCCCACTTTTTCATCAAATTTCTCCTTGTTTCATATCTATCCTTTGATTGGGTATTATCTATGGTGATCAACTCTTGTATGTGTGATTCAACTCCTTTAGGAAGTCATCTAAGGGAAAGGAGGGCGTGGAGGGAAGTTCGAGGGGGAAGGCTCCTTCCTCCTCTGCCCCTTCCAGAAGGCCCCAGCCTTCTTCCAGCTCTCGATTCCCCAATGCGGCCTGTGAACAGGCCTTTCAAGCAAGGACTTTCAAACTCTTACCTTGCAGATCCATTGATACTCCCTTCCTGACGGAGTTCTGTCCTTCGGTCATGGAGATTGTGATGTACTACAATCTGGGTTTTCTCCTATCCTTGGAACGGACCATAAATTATGACCTTGTATCTGAGTTCTACAACAACCTCCAACAAGGTCCTCAAGGGGGATTCGAGTTCACTACTCGTGTTGGAAAGATGAACCTTGATTTTTCATACGAGATTCTAGCTGAGTACTTGGGTGGTCGACGATCACCTAATCTCTATTCGATTTATCCAGAGCTCCCTGATCCTCTGTTGGCTCCGTTCACAGATACTACCCCCGATTCTATCTATCAGCACTTCTTTGGTCACCCTCGCCCTGCCGGGCTTGATGAGTTGGGTCCAGTGTTTCCTACCTTTGCAGCTCTCCGTCTTGCTCCGGCTGACTATGTTCTTTTCAAGATTATCACAAATTGCATCTTACCGATCACCTCAAAGCCGTTGGCCGAGATCCGATCCTACCACTGCCTCATGCTCTACGGCATGCATTGCCGGATGGACTTCGACATTATGGAGAGCATCTTCCAGTCTATTCTATCCTATCGTGAGCCGAGTCGTCGCACGGTCTATATGCCGTTTGGTCACATCATCACTGATTGGCTTATGTCAGTCGGTGTTGATGTCACCAAAGGCAGGACCGTGCCCATGGTTAAGCAAGATTGTCGTTTGGGTCGGCGGGCTTTTGCAAAGTCTGGTATTGTCATTCGTGAGCGCGATGGGGTCTTGGTGTAGAAGGATGGACGCGGACTTGGTGATCTTCCTGGAGGGGCACCACATTTTCAGGCACCACACGAGGCTCCTCTCGCTGATGCTGAGTATGACGACGAGCCAGAGCCAGATCTGCGCTGGCAGATCTCCGAGCTAGATCAGACTGTACAGGAGTTCATTCAGCTGGGGACGACAGATCGTGAGGAGTTTCGTTCGGGCTTTCGCTCCCTAGATTCCCGACTGACCAGGATCGAGACCGAGCTCTCAGGGACCCGCACACTCCAGCAGACATGGTATGATGAGTGGCGCAGCCACACATTTTCTGGAGGTGCAGCTTCCTCGAGTACTACACCAGGGTCTCTAGCTCCTATTGATGCCACGATGGATGACCTCATGCGCGATGACGACCCTCCCACTGACACTTGAGCTAGGATGTCTGCTGTCTTATTTGACTGTGTTGTATGACTTTTGGGCTGTATGCCCTGTGACTTGATTGTTGTGGCCTTGTGCCACACGTATTTTGCTACTTGTCCGGATGTTTTTATGCTTTGACTTATCTGTTTTTACCTGACATGCCTTTCTACCTTGAGTTTATTTATTGTTGATGCCATGTTGATTATGTACCTATTATCTGCATGATTGTTCGATTGCCATATTCATGCTTACATTGCCATGTCTATTTGATACTTATGAATATTACGGCATGGTTTAAATTTCATACTCATATGATGCATGTGACTGCTATATCTTGCTATAATTTTTCACATGTGTTCGTATGATCATTCCACAAACTATCACATTTTTGTTGAGTTGGGATACCTCTAGGATTGAGGGGGAGTTTATCTTAATCTTAACAGTCCCTCTTGTCCCTTTTCGGTGTTCGACAAAGGGGGAGAGTGTGGATTGGTTAAGTTTAGAATGACCATGTTGTAGGGGGAGGATCTGGATTCCCCTATGATTCTAAAGTTGGATATTGATTGAGAATCCCTAAACTTAAAATCAGATTGTCAAACAACAAAAAGGGGGAGATTATTGATGCAGTCTGGCCCTGATTGTTGTTTTGGTGTTGACAACGATTTTAGTTTAGGTTGATGACGATGATGGTGATTATGATTAAGTCCTGATCGAGGATTAGGCATGATTTGGAAAATCCTAACCTGGAGGGTTAGGTGTGAAAAATCCTAGCTTGGAGGGCTAGGTGTTGGAAAATCCTAACCTGGAGGGTTAGGTGTGAAAAATCCTAGCTTGGAGGGCAAGGTGTTGGAAAAGTCCTAATTCGGAAAGGTTGGGTGAAAAGTCCTAGCTTGGAGGGCTAGGTGAAAAGTCCTAACTTGGAGGGTTAGGTGCAAATTCCCATCCTGGAGAATTAGGTGAAAAAGTCCTGGCTTGGAGGGTCAGGTTCCTAGCTTGGAGGGCTAGGTTGGATGAAGTTCTAACTCGGAAGGGTTGGGTGAAAAGTCCTAGCTTGGAGGGCTAGGTGAAAAGTCCTAACTTGGAGGGTTAGGTGCAAATTCCCAACTTGGAGAGTTAGATGGAAAATCCTTAGCTTGGAGGGCTAAGGTGGATGGAAACTTAGCTTGGAAGGCTGAGTTTAAGTCCCTGGATCGGTCTGGTGACCGATCAGGGATTCTGGCACGCTGCTCCTTCGTGGATCGGTCTGGTGACCGATCCAGCGATGACTGATCGGTCGGGTGACCGATCAGGGAGCACACAGTGAGGTTGGGAACCTACTGTGCTGCTCCTGATCGATCTGGTGACCGATCAGGGAGTATGCGTTTCACCCATTGACTGGCTCCTGATCGGTCTGGTGACCGATCAGGGAGCAAGCAGTGAGGTTGAGTTCACTTGCTGAACAAGCTCCTGATCGGTCTGCTGACCGATCAGGATCACTGTGCAGATCGTTCTGGTGAACGATCCAGCTTCGCGGGCTCCTCACTAAGATCGATCAGGACGGTTCCTGATCGATCAGGTGATGACCTGATCGGACTGCTGACCGATCAGGTGACACCCTGATCGGTCAGGTGACCGATCAGGAGGGTTAGCCTGCGAAACTCAGAAATCGCCTCAATATAAGGGTGGATCGATCAGGTGAACGATCCACGACCTGGGATCGGTCTGGTGATCGGTCCAGGAGAATCTCAAAGAAATCGCAATTTCTGATTGAGCGTTGGGGATCGATCAGGACGGAGCCTGATCGGTCTGGCACCAGCCTGATCGGTCTGGTGACCGATCAGGAGGCTCTCTGATCGGTCAGGTGACCGATCACTTTAATTCAAACTGCACTGACAGACGCTCTGATCGCGTCTGAACACAACCGATTCGCTGCCACTTTCCTCTGATATTTGATATGCTGCTTGATATGCTGCTCTAATACTCTGATTGAGTTTCAGGTGACAAGGGAGGATTCAAACACTCAAGGAGAAGTCAAAGAGAGCTTTCCTTGGAGCAGGTTTGTCCCTTTCTCCACACAGGTTGCAACGGCTGGATGCAGGACTGAAGCTGCTGACTGAAGCTTGGCTGAGGGAGCTCAGGAAGTTCAGTTAGGGTTCAGTGTAGCTGGCGCGTTGGCAGTGAGGCAGCTGTAGGCTGCTGGAGATGAGATCATCTGTCGCTTGGCGGAGAAACAAAAAGGAACGAGAGAAGTTGAGTTCAACAGTGCTTCAGTTTTTGTGCTCTTGAGTTCCTGCGTTACAAGCTTGCTGTTCTTGAGTTCTTCAATCATTCTAAGCAAGCTATTGAGAAGCAATCATCATACTTGAGCGCTTGAAGGAGAAAACAAGAGGCTTGGAGTCCGACAGTGGGAAGACACGGAGAAGGGGTCTGCGTGAGATCGCCACTGGGTGGAGCTCAGGGAAGCTTGTTGTGTTTTGTCCTTGCTAAGTGGTTGAGTAAGATCCTTCTTGTTGTTGTTTCTTTGTGCTCATTCTATATCATTATTTGAAACACACTGTGGGGAGGTTTCTCCACCGAGAAGGAGGTTGTTTCATATCCGGTGATCACCGGGGCTTGATCTGCCGACGATCAAGGGATCGCCCACCTTAAGGGCACGCCAAGGAGTAAGGGCAAGTTATCCCCGAACCTTGTAAAATCTCCTTGTTAGCGATCTTGCTAATCTTGCTAGTTAGGTTTTGATTTGTTGTTTCTGCAAGTTTTGTTTTCCCATACTTCCGCTGTCCTATTAATAACCTCAAGTGCAGAAATTTGATAACTCTTCAAAGAAGAAGTGATTGACTATATTCACCCCCCCTCTCTAGCCATCTCGTTCCCAACAGTATTTTCATTGTGTATTTTGTTTATGTTGTGCATACTAACATTGAAGGAAGAACTTCAAAATTGTGGGCCAGAAGCAATTTGCCCCCCTCTAGCCATCGGATCATTTCTAACAGGCTACTCCGAATACGTTAAAATATTATTGGAAGAATCGACTTTAAATCCCAATGCTTGCCTGATATGATTCATATCAGGCCCATGTTGAGATTTAGATCCGATTCTTCCAATTATATTTTAGCACGTTCAAGGGTATCATTAGAGTCATTGTAGCCTCAAAAATCTAGATCCATAAGTGAATTTCGATTAAAATCCACTGATAAAGACAGATAGGTCTACTTCTTTCTATTTTAGATTCTGTGTATTTCTGAGGCTAGGATCCAACGTGTGATCTTTGCTTATTTTGACTTCTGTGGGGTGTTAAAATGTTATTAGAAGAATCGGTTCTCAACCCTGATATGGATCTGATAATGTTCATATCAAACCTAACAAGAACCTGATATAAATATTTATGCATGCATTCATTTAAAATAAGAGAGGTAAAATAAAAGATGAAAGAAAAGAAAAGAAATGTTGTATGCAATGGAAAGAAGAAAGAGAATAGGGGAAAAGGAAAGATAATAAAAAAAAGTCAGAGTACATATTTTAATTCACTTTTTAATAAATATCAAAATAATGTGTCTTTTTGTCAATTCAAAAACCTATATGAAATTATCATTTCAAAAAATTTACAGAGACATACCCGAACTAACTAATTAGTGTGCTGATTTTGTCATAAGTTTCCAATTTATTAGATCTAAATTGCTAGTTAAATTTAATTTTTTATATTTCATAAAAGTTTGATTTTTAGAAGGGGAGTAAGGGAGCGCACGAATAAATCAGGCAAAATAATATAAAAATATTTGATATGGGTTAAAAAGTCAAAGGGTCGATGGGTAGGGTGGTCATTTCACCTGCTGCCTCTTTCATTAGTCTTGAGTGAATCGCTCGCTCCCAGCATCCCGTCAATCTGTCCCAGGTTCAATACGGAGGTGATAAAACACAAGGGCTACTAGCCCGGATGTTGTGGCTAGCGCGTGGGGAGGGTGGGCATACTGGCTTTGCCAGGATTTGACCCTCAAACCTCTTGGTGGCAACACTCACGCACTAACCATCAGTCCATCCCATGGGCCTATGAGACCTCTTTCTTTTAACCCCCAGACCTCTTTCTTTTGTCTTGGCTTTGACGAAGGGATGAAAGGGGGCACAATTCATCGTAGGAAGGAGGGCTCCCTTTTTCTTTCTCGCCGGTGCTCTCCTCTTCTTCCCAGAGAAACATGACGACTCGAGACCCTCTCGACGCCACATGCATGGGCGCACGCCAGGAGTGCCACCTGCCAGCTCTTCTTCTCAATCACACCGGCTCCTCGCCGACGCTAAGCGTCTCTTCATCCCTCATGCGCATGCCAGCATCAGTCGCCCCCTGCCACGCCTCTACCGGCATTAATCCATCCATTCTCTGCCACTCTTGCATTGAGCTAGTACAGATCCGACCTCTAAAGATCATCACCGTCTTAGATCCGACCTCTCCTGGCCATGTCGGTGCTGAGCCAACATACATCAGCCACGGTTGGCGCTGATCCACCACTGTCGGCGCCGATCCGCAGCTAACCCATCACTGCGGCTTGGATCCAACGTAGATCAGCCACATCCGTCATTATCCGACTTAGATCAATCGCATCGGATATCGATTCGTTGGAGATCAACCACGTTCAACTTCGATCCGACATAGATTAGCCACATTTGACACGATCTGATATAGATTAGCCATATCCGACAAATATCAACCACATCTGGCATCGATCCAATGAAGATCAAACATATTCGACATTGATCCAACGGAGATCAGCCACATTCAGCATGATCCGATGCAAAATAGTCACATCCGATACCGATCTGATACAGATCAGACACATCTGGCCTATGAGTCATTGTTGCATTCTAGCCTATGAGCCATTGTTGTATTTCGGGCTATGAGTCGTTGTATCCTAGCATACGATTCAGTGCTATGTTTCGGCCTATTAGTTGTTGTGGTGTTCAGGTCCTCGAACCGTCTGGCCTACAAGCTGTTATCATATCCTGGTCTCTGAGCTGTACTGTTGTGTTTCTGTCTTTTATCTCTATCTTCGTGTCTCTTTTGACTCTATGTCGCCTCTGGTCCACCTTTGTAGGTTTGGTATGCATTTATATTCAGTCTTTATATACTTTATTGCAGTATTATTTATTTGATTCATGTACACTATTGGAAATTGACTTGAGCGTTGGAGGGTTGAAAGCTGGGGTAACCCAGTCTTCCCCATAACGCTTTATCTGTCCTCTTTCTATGTCTTCGAGCAGTGTTACAGGCATTATTGACAAGAGATATTTGGTACCTTCGACCTTTTATTTGCTTTTTTTGCAGGTCTAGCGATTCAGTCAACCTAAAAGATAGCTCATCCTTCTCTTTCTCTGGGTCATAGCGACTTCGTCAACATCTAGTACAACTCACCGGTGGCTCATCCTTCATCAATGGGTCGAGGAGTAGGGTGGTCATTTCACTTGTTGCCTCTTCCTTTTGTCTTGGCTTTGGCAAAGGGATGAAAGGGGGCACGGTTCATCTTCGGAGGGCTCCCTTTTTCTTTCTCCCAAGGGCTCTCCTCTTCTTCCTAGAGAAGCACGACGACACGTCTCCACCAAAGGAGCTCCCTCTTAACGCCACCAGCGTGGGCACACACATGGAGCGCCGCCGGCCAGCTCCTCTTCTCCATCACACTGGCTCATCGTCGACGCGTAGCATCTCTTCCTCTTCTTCCCTCATTTGCAAGCCAACGAAGGCCACCCCACCCCCCATGCCTCTGCCAACATAGATCCAGTCATTTTTCGCCACACCGGCATCGAGCCAGTGCAAATCCGGCCTCTATCGATCATCACCATGTTAGATCTGGCCTCCCTTGGCTATGTCGGTGCTAAACCAACACAAATCAGTTGCAGTTGGTGTCGATTCATTGCTATCGGCGCTGATCCACCACTATTGGTGCCGATCCGCCAGTGACCCATCGTTGCAACACATATCCGACATAAATCAGGCACATCCACCATGTTCCGATGTAAATCTGCCACATCCGACATGATACAACATAGATCAGCCACATTAATCATCGATCTGACGGAGATCTACCACATCCGGCATCAATCCGACGGAGATCAACCACATCTGGCACGATTCGACGTCGATTAGCCACATCCGGCTTTGATCCGACGGAGATCGGCCACATCCGACATCAATCCAACGGACATTAGACACATCTGGCATCAATCCAACGGAGATCAAACATATTCGGCATCTATCCGACGTAGATTAGCCACATCCAGCATGATCCTACGCAGATCAACCACATCCGGCCTATGAGCCATTGTTGTATTCTGGCCTATGAGTCATTGTATCTCACCCTATGAGTCGCTACTATGTTCCGGCCTATGAGTCGTTGTGGCATTCAAGTCCTTGAACCATCTGGCCTACGAGCCATTGTCATATCCCGGCCTCTGAGTCGCATTGTTGTGTCTTGGTCTTTGATCTCCAACTTCGTGCCCTTTCAACTCCGCGTCGCCTCCGACCCACTTTTGTGCACTTGGTATTCATTTATATTCAGTCTATATATATTTTATTACAGTATTATTTATCTATTTCATATACACTATTGGAGACTGACTTGAGCGTCAGAAAGTTGAAAAGTCGGGGTAACTCGGTCTTCCCCCTAACACTCTGTCTACCCTTTCGATGTCTTCGAGCAACCGTGCGACATCATTGACAAGTGACATTCTAGTACCTTCGACCTCTCTTGGAAGTCCAACAACTCAATCAACCTAGAAGTCAGCTCATTCTTCTCTTCCTTCAGGTCATAGGGACTTTGCCAACATCCCGTACAACTCACCGGTGGCTTGTCCTTCAAGAGTCTCGGCATAAGAATAATATTAATATTTGATTTTGAGTTTGAAAAATATATATGATATTGAAATTTGATTCGAAGTTTAAAAATATAAATAATTTGATTCGAATCGATTCAGAATAAAATTTGAGTACGACATTGGTTCAAAATAGAACTATAATTTAAAATAATTTAAATTCGTGTTCGATTCGAATTATTCAAATTTTAATATGAGCATATTTAAATTAAATTATGAAAAAATAATCAAAATTCTTTTCAAATTTGATTGGCAAACGATCATAAACAATCAAATAAAATATTATAGGTTCAAATTCAACTTTAAAAAATTATAAAATATGTTCGAGTTCGATATGAATTCGATAATTTTAAATACAAATTAAATCTTTTTAGATCCCGATCAAAAAGTTCACGAACTTCATTTCCTTCCCTAAAGTGGAGCCTTGATGCAAAGTCACGTGACCTTAAGAGTTTCAAATTAAAGATTGTATATTCTAATATCAATACGATCCTACTCTTTCTCAGAGCCTCCTTAAGATATATCGAGCGTTATCACATAGCATTCGAATTACCTACCGCCTTCAAACTCTATAAAATCACCAAAACAGAGCACATCAAGCGTACGCATCGAGCCTATTGCCGCCTCCGCCTTCAAACTTTCACGGCTCGTGCTTTGCCAGGGGGCCCCGGCAGCGGAGGTGCAGCGCCATGGAGCAGTCCCTGAGCGGCCGGTCGTCACCAAAAGCCACCATCCGGCGTGGCCCATCCACTTCCTCCCCCTCCTCGTCCTTCCTTTCGGCTGTCACCGTGGACGACGAGGAAGAGAAAGACGGAAACGGAGACGGAGACGGAGAGGAGCAACGACGAGCCTCCGCCGCGAACGAGGCGAAGCGCTGGAACCTTTCGGCGACGGACGGCAACCACAGGCCCAGGAGGTGCGGTCGCAGGCACTCGCCGCAGACGGAGCGGATGCCGATGCAGTCGTAGGTGCCGCAATCGGCCCTGCTGCAAATGGATCTCTTCGCCATCGCCGCCATGGATTCGGATGGTGCTCGAGGAGGAATTGATCGATGCAGGAACGAGGCAAGGGTTCGACGTATTATATATATAGAGAGAGAGAGATCGAGGAGGGGGAAATTAATTAAGAGAGAATTAAAAAGGTCTATGAAATAGGATAATCTGTTAAAAGATTTGGCGGAGTAATTATGGCAACATTGAGTAGATAATTGGAGACCAATTAGGAAAGATTTATGACAAGTAGGATTTTTTGCTGTATTGCATATCTAATCTAAGAACTAAATCCAGCAAAATAGATATTGAGATCAAGCACTATTGAGATCAACCTAGTGTTAGGTTCTAAGTCTTTAAATCTTGTACACTTGGTATGAAGGTTAAATAATAATACCCCTAACTTTAATTATTTGTCATACATCAAAATCTTTGATTGATCATTAGTGAAAACTGCACCAACACCTTTTTCAAATGGATGAAGTTGCCGCCATCAAACCTGTGAAGCTTAACTATACTAGATGTCAGGTCTTTCACAGCACTAGTCATTTTGGGTAGTAGCATGTAAAACCTTAAGATTGTTGGAGAAATTCGAGACTAGTACTCAAGAATAAGACAATTCTAAGCTCTAAATCGTGTTTCAAATACTATTATTAAGGCTTTATTTGGTCATTAAATCGCGCAATACATACACCAAATATCCTTTAGGATTAGATGAAGCCAATTGTCTTTACTTTGCACTAAGTAAGGCAATTCAGAAAACAAATAAGAAAGAAGAGCAAGTGTCACACCCACTGGGGACCAGCATGTCCGATGGCAAATTGACAGTATCTCCCTTGTACGGTAAACAATCTGAGATATTTATACCTAGCCTATACGACTCCCTCATCTACCTCGGTCAGCATGGCCGAAACATAGCATATAAGGGAAATAAAATGCATCACAAACTATCGTGAGGGTAAGGTTATGACAACAATACGTACTCTGCCGCTATTGCTCCGGCGTTACCGAGTGGACAGGAGGCAAGCGAGTACCACACTCCTACCCAAGTGAATGGGGGAGCACCGCTGTTATTCTCTCATATCACTGAAACGAGAAGGGATCCACCGAATACACATCACTCCGATCTACGACTACCCCTGAGTGGTTGAGCGTGTCTTGATAGTAGCAACTGCCCACACTCCGACAACAACTAACCATTGAGTGGTCGAGTAGGCAGATCCTAATATGACTGTCGACGCGTCTCAATCACAAAAGAGCCAACGGTCAACAATTATGCAACAATACAAGGATGTTACATGACACTAATCAATGCAATACCCACCAAATCATCATCCATACTATAATATGGCATGCACAGGTTTAAATCATATATCATAACTTAACTATCATGTAACTAGGTATACAAGTGAAAGTATAACTAATGGTCAACTTAATGTTAGGTATAATGTGACACAACCAATCCTAAGCACATGTTTACACATGTGTACTCTACAGAGTAAGAGTATCAAAGTGAGATTGTTTAAACATATAACATGATTATCATAAGTCCAAACAGCTAAATATTAAGCGGGGTAATCAAAAATAGATAAAAAATAATAACTTACTATTATCATAACAATAAGTCATGCATACAGTATCAGAACTAACGAGACAAGTCAAAGATATTCGCCTCAATGGAGAAGTCCACAATGTAGGAATCCCCCTGTCCAAGAATCTAGAAATAATTAGTGGCATAAATAGTAATTAGCTAATCTAAAACTTAACTACAACAAGATACATTCTAAATCATTTGTGCATCATCAAATCCCTATTTAATGATGTACTCCCAATCAACCCAATGTGTTGAGATTAGGGTGGCCACGAACTAACCCAAAACCTAATCTCCAAGATCTACAAATCGTAAATTAGAACTCCAAGACAATCGACCCCAAAGCGATACGATTTCTCATGACAACAAGCTACCATTAGTTTCCAAATCTAACTCACAACAACACATGATCAATGGAAACATGATAATGACAAACCACTCAACACATGCTCACGACAATCCAAAGTGGCACAAACACACACCACCATTAAGTCAATATCCAAGTTCCACAATCCATCAAAAACAAATCCAATCCAACTGAACCTTCTACCATCACAAAGTTGAGCTCACAAACCAAGCCTAATTCTACAAGGAAACTCAAAACAACATCATAACAAGGAAGAACCAAGAAACCAAAATCCAGTTCATCCTTCCAATCCAAACAGAACCATAACACATTTTCCATCCTAGATCAAACTCATCTCATGCCCATATCTCAAAATCAAAGAGTTACAACTCTAATCAAAAATCAAAAATCATTCAAGAAGATAGATCCGAAATCAAACATCCATTCCATACACAAACTCAAACTCCACCCAAGCATAGAATAGCAAGAGATCCAAATAGAGAATCGCAAAAACCGAATTAGTCATCTTAAGATGAACTCTAACACCATAACCCTTACTTGAGATGGTCCGACGACATAGACTTCCTCGATGGATGATTCCTTAATTCCCGAATCCACCTCCAACACATGAATGGTAGATTGCCACAGAGAGGATTGACCCTGGATTGGCACCCCATCGCATCACCAACAGGAAATCAGAAGTTCTTCTAATGTCGTCAGCGCAAGAAGTTTCGAGTGAGGTAGTTCTTCTTCATCCTCCGAGGATGATTCAACCCACATAACTTGGAGCACCTTCTTTCATCATTGCTTTTTCGCCTCCTTGATGTTGGGACACTTCGATTTGAAGTGACCCTTGTTATTGCACCTATAATAGGTGATCTCTGCCATGTTCTTCTGGGTTGTGCTCGGTTCAATCTGATCACCCTTTGACTGAACCGATTTCTTCTTATTCTGACCCTTGTTCTTTTTGTACATCCTGACTACAATATCGACTAGCTCAGAGTAGTCAATGCCATCTTTGTCAGATTCCGAGTCGGAGTCAGACTCGAGTTCAGATTGCGATTTTTTCTGCAACTAAAGCAATACCTTTCTCGACCTATGTAGTATTAGTTTGCTCGTGTAATTCAAGATTAGAAAATACTTCATCTAAATTAATTCAAGTTTAGAAAATAATACGTTCCTTGATGGTTGAGCTATTTTGTTAACAATTCTCTCCTCTATTAAAGGAGAAGCTTTGGGGCATGAAGAAGTGATGAAATTGTGATTGAAAACCTTCTAGTTCGCACTCAAAGCTTCTAAAGCACAATCTCTTCCTTCTAACCTTAATTCTCAATCATGTAAAGGGGATGAATGTTTTGTGAGCGGTTGCGCTCCACCTAGAAGGAGTGAGTTCTAGCCGGAGATTGCCAGGGACTAATCCTCCGATAGATTGAGGTATCATCCACCTCAAGGACAAGCCGTGAAATAGAAGTAAGCAATCTCCGAACTATGTTACATCGGTAAGTGTTAGTGCTTGTATTTTGATTGTTTTTTTTGTTTGTGCTTACGCATACTAACATTGAAGGAAAAAACTCCAAAATTCTGGGCCAGAAGCTATTTGCCCCCCTCTAGCTATCCGATCATTTCTAACAGGCTACTCCGAATATGTTAAAATACTATTGGAAGAATTGACTTTAAATCCTAATGCAAGCCTGATATGATTCATATCAGACCCATGTTGAGATTTAGATCTGATTCTTCTAATTATATTTTAGCACGTTCATGGGTATCATTAGAGTCATTGTAGCCTCAAAAATCTACATAATCTAAAATAGGACCAATTATAATCGTCTAGATCCATAAGTGAATTTTGATTAAAATCCACTAATAAAGATAGATAGGTCTAATTGTTTCCATTTTAGATTGTGTGTATTTCTGAGGCTGCAAGGATCCAACGTGTCGTCTTTGCTTATTTCGACTTCTTTGGGGGTGTTAAAATGTTATTAGAAGAATCGGTTCTCAACCCTGATATGCATCTAGTAATGTTCATATCAGACCTAACATGAACCTGATATAAATATTTATGCATGAATTCATTTAAAATAAGAGAGGAAAAAGAAAAGATGAAAGGAAAGGAAAGAAATGTTGTATGCAATGGAAAGAAGAAAGAGAATAGGGAAAAAGGAAAGATAATAGAAAAAAAAGTTAGAGTACATATTTTAATTCGCTCTTTAATAAATATCAAAATAATGTGTCCTTTTGTCAATTGAAAAACCTATGTGAAATTACCATTTCAAAAAATTTACACAGACATACCCTAACTAACTAATTAGTGTGTTGATTTTGTCATAAGTTTTCAATTTATTAGATCTAAATTGCTAGTTAAATTTAATTTTTTATATTTCATAAAAGTTTGATTTTTAGAAGGGGAATAAGGGAGCGCACGAATAAATCAGGCAAAATAATATAAAAATATTTGATATGGGTTAAAAAGTCAAAGGGTCGAGGGGTAGGGTGGTCATTTCACCTGCTACCTCTTTCTTTTGTCTTGGCTTCGACGAAGGGATGAAAGGGGGCACACATCATCATCGGAAGGAGGGCTCCCTTTTTCTTTCTCACAGGTGCTCTCCTCTTCTTCCCGGAGAAACATGACGACTCGTGCCCCTCTCGACGCCACCAGCATGGGTGCACGCCAGGAGTACCACCGGCCAGCTCTTCTTCTCAATCACACCGACTCCTCGCCGACGCTAAGCGTCTCTTCCTCTTCTTCCCTCATGCGCATGCCAGCATTGGTAGCCCCTGCCACGCCTCTACCGACATTAGTCCATACATTCTCCACCACTCCGGCATTGACCTAGTGCAGATCCGACCGCTATAGATCATCACCGTCTTAGATCCGACCTCTCTTGGCCATGTTGGGACTGAGCCGACATAAATCAGCCACGGTTGGCACCGATCCACCACTGTCGGCGCCGATCCGCAGCTAACCCATCACTGCGGCATGGATCTGACGTATATCAGCCACATCCGGCATGATCTGATGTAGATCAATCGCATCCGATATCGATCCGACAGAGATCAACTACATTCAACTTCGATCTGACATAGATTAGCCACATTTGACACGATCTGATATAGATTTGCTACAACCGACAAAGATCAACATCTGGCATCGATCCAATGAAGATCAAACATATTTGACATTGATCCGATGGAGATCAGCCACATCCAGCATGATCCGATGCAGAGTAGTCACATCCGACACCGATCCGATACAGATCAGACACATCCGGCCTATGAGTCATTGTTGCATTCTGGCCTATGAGACATTGTTGTATTTCGACCTATGAGTCGTTGTATCCTCGCCTACGATTCAGTGCTATATTTTGGCCTATTAAATATTTTGGCCTATTAGTTGTTGTGGTGTTCAGGTCCTCGAACCGTCTGGCCTACAAGCTGTTATCATATACCGGTCTCTGAGCCACGCTGTTGTGTTTCTGTCTTTTATCTCTATCTTCGTGTCTCTTTTGACTCTATGTCGCCTCTGGCCCACCTTTGTAGGTTTGGTATGCATTTATATTCAATATTATATACTTTATTGCAGTATTATTTATTTGATTCATATACATTATTGGAAATTGACTTGAGCGTCGGAGGGTTGAAAGCTGGGGTAACCTGTTAGTAGGAGCCCTAGAGCCAATTATGTGATGATTGACTAGGGACATTCTGTATCATATTCTATTATTAATAAAGGCATGTTTGGTTATTATACTTACTTTGTATTCGGTGCCGAATAACTAAGTATAATAATGTCCTTGTGTAGTAGGTTCTTATCTACATTATATCGATTGGTTGAATCGATAGTGAGATAATGTAGAGAATACTACACTAAATTAGTCCTAGTCAAGCATTAATATTCAAGGACAATATTAATGCATGGAGGCTTGCATGTAGGTCAACTGATGACTTGAGCTCACAAGTCATGGATATGTGATATCAAGTTGACACATGGGTATACATTGGAGAATGTGTACTGAATGACCCGCCATGAGAAAGTTTCATAGATTGTCATATGAGTGTCATAGACTTTCTCATGTGACTATTGATATGAATAGTCCTTACACCTGAAGTCACTACGGTTCCCTACATAAGGAGTTATGTACTTTAGTATCGGCAAACGTCACCCGTAACAGGGTGGACTATAAAGGCGATCACTGGGTATGTAATGAATTATGCGGAGGGATGTGAGTGATGTAGATGGGATCTATCCCTCCCATATGACAGGAGTGATTTCTGTGGACCCCTTGATCGAGTAGGACTACTGAAATGCATGATCATGCTCAAATATCAATATGAGATATTGAGCTCATTTGTTTGATTGAGTCTACTCGGGGATCAAGAAACACAAGATTGATTGAGAATGACACGGTCTATGCCTCATTGGTCAATCTAGATATCAAGGATAAAAGGACAAGGTCATACACTATCATAGTCACAGAGGTTTAGTCGGATCTCTATTTTTCTTGTTACTTGGGTAGCAATGATGCATTGCTAGATGCCGCTCATTGCTTATGTGTCTAAAGTGTTTAGGCGCATTGCCAATGTCACAAGAACCCATTGGGTCACACACAAAGGACACAATGCTTCGGGAAATGTGATCGGCCGGCCTGAACCCGAGTTGGGAACTCGGGAGTCCGAGCCCGAGTTGGGAACTCGGGAGTCCGACCCCGAGTTGGGAACTCGGGGAGTTCGAGCCCGAGTTGGGAACTCGGGAGCGTAGGTCGGGAGCTTGGCACTCGGCAGACTGAGCTGGACACTCGGCAGACTAGGTCGGCACTCGGCAGACTGGGTCAGCACTCGGCAGACTGGGTCGGCACTCGGCAGACTGGGCCGGGAGCTCGGCACTCGGGAGACTTGGTCGGGAGACTTAGTTGGAAGCCCGAGGGCCCGGTCGGAGTTGCATGCGGGAAAGAGAAAAAGTCTCTCTTCATTAGATGAAGAGAAGGTGAAGAGTCACATGGAAAGATGTGCTCTTTATTGGCTTTAATGAAGGGAAGTCAAAGAGACAAAAACTCTTCATATTCATGGGATGAATATAAAAGAGGGACTTTGTCATTTTGAACTAACTAAGTGTGTTTCCTTCTTCCCTTCTTCTCTTCTTCCTCTCCTCCATCTTGGGCGAAACCTTACTGTAAGGTTCTTAGTGTTTTCGAGCTACCTGAAGTTGCTAGCACAACTAAGGTAGTTCTCCCGAAGTTGAGAGATTGTGTCCGTGTGGATACTAATAGAGGCACGGAGGTTTGAATGTGCAAGAGATCCGGCGCATCTTGGACGAGCGGGATAAACGAAGGGCACGCTTCAAAGGTATACACAGTAGATATAGATCAATTTTGTACGAGTTTTATTTCGCATGGATCGCTAGTGGGTTCTTGTTTCTGATGCGTTTTATGTTTTTGTGCCGGGAGAACCCAACATAACCCAGTCTTCCCCATAACTTTTTATCTGTCCTCTTTCTATGTCTTTGAGCAATGTTACAGGCATTATTGACAAGAGATATTTTGGTACCTTCGACCTTTTATTTGCTTTTCTTGCAGGTCTAGCGTTTCAGTCAACCTAAAAGATAGCTCATCCTTCTATTTTTCTGGTTCATAGCGACTTCGTCAACATCTAGTACAACTCACCGGTGGCTCATCCTTCGTCAATGGGTCGAGGAGTAGGGTGGTCATTTCACTTGTTGCCTCTTCCTTTTGTCTTGGCCTTGACAAAGGGATGAAAGGGGGCACGGTTCATCTTCGGAAGGAGGGCTCCCTTTTTCTTTCTCCCAAGGGCTCTCCTCTTCTTCCCGGAGAAGCACGACGACACGTCTCCACCAAAGGAGCTCCCTCTCAACGCCACTAGTGTGGACACACACAAGGAGCGCCACCGGCCAGTTCCTCTTCTCCATCACACTGGCTCCTTACCGACGCGTAGCATCTCTTCCTCTTCTTCCCTCATTTGCATGCCAACGCAGGCCGCCCCACCCATGCCTCTGCCAAAATAGATCCAGTCGTTTTCCACCACACCGGCATCGAGCCAGTGCAGATCCGGCCTCTATCGATCATCACCATCTTAGATCCGACCTCCCTTGGCTATGTCGGTGCTAAACAACACAAATCAGTTGTAGTTGGTGTCAATTCATTGCTATCGCCGCCGATCCACCACTATTGCTGCCGATCCTCCAATGACCCATCGTCGCAACACATATCCGACGTAAATCAGCCACATCCAGCATGATTCGATGTAAATCTGCCACATCTGGCATGATCCGACATAGATCAGCCACATTCGGCATCGATCCGACGGAGATCAACCACATCCGACATCGATCCGACGGAGATCAACAACATCAGGCACGATTCGACGTAGATTAGCCACATCCGGCATCGATCCGACGGAGATTAGCCACATCCGACATCGATCCAAAGGAGATTAGACACATCTGGCATCGATCCAACAGAGATCAAACATATTCGGTATCGATTCGAATGAGATTAGCCACATCGAGCATGATCCAACGTAGATCAGCCACATCCCGCCTATGAGCTGTTGTTGTATTCCGGCCTATGAGTCACTGTATCTCACCCTATGAGTCGCTACTATATTTCGGCCTATGAGTTGTTGTGGCATTCAAGTCCTTGAACCATCTGGCCTACGAGCCATTGTCATATCCCGACCTCTAAGTCGTGGTGTTGTGTCCTGGTCTTTGATCTCCAACTTCGTGCCCTTTCGACTCCGCGTCGCCTCCGACCCACTTTTGTGCACTTGGTATTAATTTATATTCAATCTATATATATTTTATTACAGTATTATTTATCTATTTCATATACACTATTGGAGACTGACTGGAGCGTCAGAGAGTTGAAAAGCTAGGTTAACTCGGTCTTCCCCCTAACGCTCTGTTTGGCCTTTCGATGTCTTCGAGCAACCGTGCGGTCATCATTGACAAGAGACATTCTAGTATCTTCGACCTCTCTTAGAAGTCCAACAATTCAGTCAACCTAGAAGTCAGCTCATTCTTCTCTTCCTTCAGGTCATAGGGACTTCGTCAACATCCAGTACAACTCACAGGTGGCTTGTCCTTCAAGGGTCTCGGCATAGGAATAATATTAATATTTGATTTCGAGTTTGAAAAATATATATGATATTGAAATTTGATTTGAAGTTTAAAAATATAAATAATTTGATTCGAATCGATTCGAAATAAAATTTGAGTTCGACATTGGTTCAAAATAGAACTATAATTTAAAATAACTTAAATTCGTGTTCGATTCGAATTATTCAAATTTTAATATGAGCATATTTAAATTAAATTATGAAAAAATAATCAAAATTCTTTTCAAATTTGATTTGCAAACAATCCTAAACAATCAAATAAAATATTATAGGTTCAAATTCAACTTTAAAAAATTATGAAATATGTTCAAGTTCGATATGAATTCGATAATTTCAAATACAAATTAAATCTTTTTAGATCCCGATCAAAAGCTCGCGAACTTCATTTCCTTCCCTTAAGTGGAGCCTCGATGCAAAGCCATGTGACCTTAAGATGGTTCAAATTAAAGATTGTATATACTAATAATAACAATGAAAGCTGCATTCATAATTATTTTACATCCTTAAGATATAGTCGGGCGTTATCACATAGCAAATTCACAAAATTCATTCAAAAAAAGTAATGAGAATTACCATGAAATACATGTATATACATCGTATTTCAACAAACTGTATAAAATCACCAAAACAGAGCACATCAAGCGGATAGACTTGACTTCCGTACGCGTCGGAGCCTATTGCAGCCTCCGCCTTCAAACTTTCACGGCTCGTGCTCAGCGGGGCAGCTCCGTCAGCAGAGGTGCGGCGCCATGGAGCAGTCCCTGAGCGGCCGGCCGTCACCAAAAGCCACCATCCGGCGTGGCCCATCCACTTCCTCCCCCTCCTCGTCCTTCCTTTCGGCTGTCACCGTGGACGACGAGGAAGAGAAAGACGGAGACGGAGACGGAGAGGAGCAACGATGAGCCTCCGCCGCCAAGGAGGCGAAGCGCTGGAACCTTTCGGCGAAGGACGGCAACCGCGGGCCCAGGAGGTGCGGTCGCAGGCACTCGCCGCAGACGGAGCGGATGCCGATGCGGTCGTAGGTGCCGCAATCGGCCCTGCTGCAAATGGATCTCTTCGCCATCGCCGCCATGGATTCGGATGGTGCTCGAGGAGGAATTGATCGATGAATGAACAAGGCAAAGGGTTCGACGTATTATATAGAGAGAGAGATCGAGGAGGGGGAAATTAATTAAGAGAGAATTCAAAAAGGTCTATGAAATAGGATAATCTGTTAAAAGATTTGGCGGAGTAAATTTATGACAAGGATAATCTGTTATGAAATAGGAGATAATTGGAGACGAATTAGGAAAGATTTATGACAAGTAGGATTTTTTGCTATATATTGCATATCCAATCTAAGAACTAAATCCAGCAAAATAGATATTGAGTAACAATCTGATTATTTTACGCATCTAATCTGATTTTTTTTTGCTTTTTTGTAAAACTAATTTTAATAAATGATATTATTAATAAAAAATAGGTGGGATTGGGCTGAGTATTCGATCTGATCGATAAGATTTTTTCAACTAATAAATAAAAATAAAATAGAAATTTTAAAAAATAAAGAATTTTTATTTTTTAAATATTTTTTTTAGAATATAACCATAAAAAATTATCGAGGAGGCTCATCCTTCAGTTGGAGCAGAATGCTAGTTGCCAGGTCTACTTACGGCATAGGTTAAGATCTATGGCTAGGGCTCAATTTTATCAGAGCTCATTATTTTTTTATATTTTATATTTATTTTTATTTGAATTCTTTAAAAAGAAAATGTTCAATTTAGGACCATAAATTTTAATATTTTAAATTTATTTTAAAACATAATTTAACTTTCAATTTTAATATTAAATTATTTTTATATCATTATTAATCATAAATTTTTATAATTATTATTTTTAATTATATGTTATAAGTGTATCTTTTTATCCCTCGTATTAGTACGTAATACTCTTATAGGATATTCTTTTCTCCTCTTCTACTTCTTCTTCTTTTATATTTTTTTTTTTTTTTTTAATGCTTCCTTCTTCTACCTTTCTTTTCCTATCCTTCCTTTCTAATCAATTCCATTATTACGTAAACTTTTAATTCATTTTCTCTTTTCATATTTTTTTTTTTTATATAATATAAAGTATAATGCTAATCTTTTTTAAATATCCAATTATTATTATTTTTTCAATTTTCGTAAAGTCTTTAAACACACTATTGATTTTGATTGTGTTGTTTTTTATACACTAGTGTCTTATATACGAAAAAATTAGGGTTAAAATATTTCTAATCCTTAGTGTTGAGGCAATCTGTGGTCCGGAGTGACCAAGTATTTTGATATTTGGGTAAAGGGTTTAAGTTAGGTTTCCCTTGTGTTCTAATATGTGTATGTTGAGTGTGTAGGTTGTACAGGTTTACACATGTTAAGTCAGCTAAGGCAAGGGACAAGAGCCGAGAGAGGAGGACTCCAAGGGCAAGCCGGGAAGTGAACTTCAAAGGGCACACGTGAAGGGTGGCATGGAGGCAAGTCGAGGACTTGCGTGCGCATCCGAGGGACGATAACCGGTGGAAGAGGACTTCAAGGGGCAAGCCAAAGGAGAGGACCTGAAGGCTCACGTGGAGGAGGCCCGAGAGAGTGAGTAGGAGTGCTATGGTAAGCTGGGCAGTCGACTGGGGGTTGTCCAGTCGACTGCCAAAACTCACAGAATGATTTGGCCCTGGATCAGTCGACTGCTCTGGGAGCAGTCGACTGGTGTACAGCTGGATTCGAACGTTGGGGCTGTCAACGGTCGAATTCTGAGTAGGGTAATCGACTGCCTTGGGAGCAGTCGACTGCCAGCGAGGGTTTCAGCCCGAGTCCTATTTAAAGAGGACTTCGTGGTGGCTGGATTCTTGACGAAACTCGCTTGGGTAAAGTGAGTTAGTAGTTTTTTGTGCCCAGATAGTGTCCGAGATATTGTGGCAAGGTTTCTCCACCCACAAGGAGCGACGAGGGCTAGCCGGAGGTTATCCAGGGAATGATCCACCGACGGATTCTTGGATTAGTCACTCGGCCGGGGTGGATACCAAGTAAATCAGGTTATTATCATTGGTTAGTATTTATTTTATTATTTTTATTGTATATTCCGCTGTGCAACTAACCGTGTAGGAAGAAAGGGGTTCGAAAATCACTATTCACCCCCCTCTAGCGGACATGATCGATCCATCACTTAGAAGTGTTAAAATGCTTCGCACTTAACCCTAAGGGTCAAAAATAAAAATGTATCTTAAAATCTGAGGATTAGTTTAATTTTTGACTAGAGCTAAGGGATTAAGAAAATAAATGACTTAATCTCAGGGATTTGATGTGGGTTACATAAATTTGGAGGTCTATAATGCTTAAAAAACCTTACCCTAAGGATAGGGTTTGGATTGGTTGAATTAGGAGGACTTTATCGCAAAATAGCCCTTTCCTCCTCCTCTTCCTCTCGCCTTCGCCCGCAGCCAAAGACGATTCCCTTCTCCTCCCTTTCCTTCGCCCGCAGCCAAGCCAACCTGACCCTTCTCCTCTTCGCAGCATCGTTGCAACCCTAACCCGACGCCAACTCCTCTCCTCCTTCTTGATCTAGGGCTCCTTAGGAGGTGTCGGGTTTCCCCTTGCGAAGAAAGCCCTATCGCAAGGAGTAGACATTGATCGATCGGCGCCACCCGTCCATTCCATCGTTCACCATTGTGTCGTCGGGATTGGTCATCCTGAGTCTTGATCTCCGGCCAGGTGAGGAGTACACATCTTGCTTGCTACTATGTTTCGAATTTTCCTCGGGCCTAACTCAAGTGTGAGTCTCTGTCGCAGTGACACTATGGTTGGATCGGTTGAGGTGTGTCTTCACATAGGGGAGGACACTTGATCGCAGCTTGTCAAGGAAGGATTGGGAAGAAGGGTTGAAGGTGGTCGACCATCGATAGCTTTCCCTTGCAGCAAGCCTTGACATCGCCAACCTTACTCTAGGTATGTCTTGCTTTGTGTAGGGCTGTCTGGGATTGAATTCTGGCTTATCAGGTTAAACTCGCATTGAAGATTTAGTTTACGATATTAAATTAGATCTGTTTCTGGATTTTGGATGGCAAATCGTTTTTGCTTGGATGCAGCCGTAGGTGTTAAATTGGTTTTGATCCCTGTTTTCAATGGAATTATAGAACATTTTAGGTTCCCTTCTGATTGCGAAGTAGTATTTGTTGTTGATAGGGTTGAATAGCCCGTGGCAGGCACGTGGGATGAAGAAGCTTTGTAGCAAAATGCAACAAGTCTTAGTGACTCCTTTTTCAGAGCCCTCGAGACACTCTCGGGAAGGAGAGCCTCTAGGGCCCTCCTCGGGATACAAGTCCTGGGGAGTCAACCAGAAGATCCCTCCCGGGATCACCCCGGGAGGTGGTGTCCTGAGACCACCTCGGGAGCTATAACGCCCGCGATCACCCGGGCTAGAAGACCCCAAGACCACCTCGGGGAAGCGGAGCCCGAGCTGCCTTCGACATCAAATAATGGCTCTTCCCCTCCCTCGCGGATCTATGGATAAGCGTCCCCGCTGGCACGGAATCACCACGACCCTTAAATGTCGCAACAGGTTGAAATGTAATAACGACTTAGATCGTTTCAAAGGCTATCCAGTAATTGCCGAAAGAGGAGGACGTGGCATAAATCGTGGGGACGTGGCAAGGCAGCGAAGGCCAGTATAAAAGGTACCCCAACCCCTCTGATAAAGGGGGTTAAGCATTCTCTACAACTGACACTCTCTTTTCTGTCTTACACCTTTCTCCATCGAGGTGCTGACTTGAGCGTCGGAGTGGGCTCCGCCGGACAACCTCTGGCGTGTTCCCCTAACGCTCGTGTTGATCTCGCAGGGCGCAGAGTTCCTCCCCTCCTGTCAGCTTCAACGCGGACAGAACCTCGGTGGCTAGCCATCGTCGTCGACTCCTTCCAGAACAAATTTGGTGCAGTCTGTGGGAAACCAGCAAAGCACCTGAAGGAGCACCGATGGCAGGACTAGAAGGACAACCCATTGTCCTTACCAGGGAGGAACTCAATCGCTTGGTGGCCAACGCCGTCAAAGAAGCGCTCAAACAACATCAAGTCGAATAAGCAGCTTCACAACAAGGGGCTCCTGCGCGAGAGGAGATCCCTAGAGTCTCCGTATCACACTCACGGAGATCCGTCACACCAGTAGGCCGACGAGATAGAGCAGCCCCAGGTCCCTGAAGGGACTCTCTTGGAGATATCGAGAAGGTCCACTCGGTAGCCTCCAGCGCGCAGAGGCATGAAGAAGGACAAGGGAGAAGAGACGAACCTAAAGCCTCTCACAAAATTCCCTCTACGCCCTTCTCATCGGAGATTGTTGAAGACCCCATGCCGAAGTAATTCCGTGGGCCCAGGATCCCCGAGTATGATGGGAAAACGGACCCGGAGGATCATGTCTGTAAGTTCGAGAACGCTGCACTCTTGCACCAATACACCGATGGTGTAAAGTACTGGGTGTTCTTGAACACCCTGTCTGGAGCAGCCCAGCGATAGTTCCAAAGGCTACCACCAAGTTCCATCAACTCCTTCGTAGAGTTTAGAACCGCCTTCCTCCACCACTTTGCCAATAGCCGGCGTTATCAGAAGACGACCCTCAATCTGTTCACCCTCAAGCAGAAGCCAAAGGAGCCACTTAAGGAGTATATTCAACGGTTCAACAGGGTGGTCCAAGACGTGCCCAGCGCCATGTCTGAGATACTTGTCAGTGCTTGCACCCAAGGACTTGCGGAGGAGGACTTTTTCCGATCCTTGGTAAAGAAGCCTCCCGTCAGTTTCGACGACCTGCTGGGACGTTCTGTCAAACATGTTAATGTGGAGGAGGTACAGTACGCTCGTCGCAAAGAACCATCCGGAGTCCTTCCTCCGGCCTCGGTCCGAAAGAAGGGAGCCTCCGGCTCTAACCCGGGGAAAGGAACTTCATCTCGGGAAGGATCAGTGGGTCGGGAGACGCAGCTAGTTGAGACCGTGGACACCGAGCAGCCAGAGCCTGGACAGAAGTACTACGGGTTTCACGGCAGTACAACACACTGTTGGTGCAAGTTGCATCAATGATATTCCTCTTTAAGTGTTTTAATGTTTGACAATATACTTAAGTCAGTGATACAATGAATAGACAAAGGGGAGCAAAAGTGAAGTAACCAAAGCTGAAGAAAAGTCCTAGTTAAACTAGGCATCGAAACCCCAAGTCCGAGCCGCTCTTCACCGGACTAACCGCCGACGGAGCAACAACGCCAGGAGTTGAGGGGGAGCCCAGGGGTGAATCAGGTATATTTTAATTTTAAAATGTCCAATTTTAAATTCCATATTATCTGCTTCACATGCAGGGAGAGAGGGCACTACAAAAACCAGTGCCCTACTCGTAAGATTTGGTCTACATCACCGGTAGCGAAGGAGGCACCAGCGCCAGGAAACCGGAGGGACAAAAGCCATATCAGATGCTTCAAGTGCGAAAAATACGGGCATTTCAAAAATAAATGTCCGGCGAAGGTACGTAAGATTTACATTCCAAAAGTTGTACAATTTCCTGCACTATCCTTAGATAATTCAGTTAATTTTTCTGAAAAATTAAATTTACTGCATAGTAGATTAAATATTTTGCATGATAAATTACAAAATGTGAATACAACTAAAATATCATAAATTAATTGTTTAATTCAAAATATCAATTCAGAAATTTCTAATATTAATTCTGAAAATATTAATATTAATTCTGAAAATATTAATTCTGATAAAATTAATTTTGATAATTTATCTGATAAAATTAATTATGATAATCTTAATTCAGACAAAATTAATCCTAAGGATAAATCCGAATTCAAATTTGAATATCTTAAGGATAATTCTAAATCTGAAAATTCATTAGATAATTACAGATTCAAATTTGAAAATCCATTGTACAAATCTGAATCTGAATCTGAAAATCTTCCAGAAATTAAATCTAAGGATAATCTAGAGATTAATTCTGAATGTCTGGAAAATATTGAAGATATATCTGATGATAATGCCAAGGATAATGGTGAAGATAAAATTCTCCTAGATAATAATTTAGTTATAGATAATATTGAATATTATTATAAAACTTTAACGAGTGGCCCAATTTACTCCACCTACTGTGAGGATATTGAAAAACCTAATCTTGAGGAGGATATGAAACTATCTAAGATAAAGGTCATAATTAATAAAAATTACAAAAATTCAAATAAATCAAAATTATTAGAAAAACTTGAAAAGTAAGATAAAGATGAAGAAGAAATTTTTGAGATAATGAAAATGATGAATTTAAACCCACAATTATTAATTAATCATTATAATCTTAAAAATTCAAATTAACTACTCAATTAAATTAAATCCAAATTCGAAATTAAATTAAATTCAAATTAAATTCAAATTAAAATTAAATTCAAATTTAATTCAAATTAAAATTAAATTCAAATTAATTCAAATTAAAATTAAATTGAAATTAAATCTTAATTTAATCTTATTTAAATTCAAATTAAATTCAAATCTTAATTAAATTCAAATTAATTCAAATCTTAATTAAATTCAAATTAATTCAAATCTTAATTAAATTCGAATTAATTAAATCTTAATTAAATTTGAATTAATTAAATCTTAATTATTTAAATTCAAATTAATTAAATCTTAATTATTTAAATTCAAATTAATTAAATCTTAATTATTTAAATTAAAATTAAATTCGAATTAATTAAATCTTAATTATTTAAATTAAAATTAAATTCGAATTAATTAAATCTTAATTATTTAAATTCAAATTAAATTCGAATTAATTAAATCTTAATTAAATATTAATTAAATTCAAATCAAATCTTAATAATTCAAATTCGAATTAATTAATTCTTAATAATTCAAATTCTAATCAATTAAATATTAAATAAGTCTAAATAATTCAAATTAATTCAACCTTAATTAATTCAACATCAATTAATTAATCCTTAATCATTATAATCTCCAATTAATCCTTAAATAACTTAACTCGAACTAAACTAAAACCTTACCCAAACCGCAACAATTAAATTAATAACATTAAATATGTCAAAGTGGGTTGACATATTCGTGGGTTCACACGACATGTATCAAATCGGGAATTTGATACATTTTTAGAAACTTAAATAAAATGCCTTGGACTTGTTTGACTCATGCACAATTGCCATGACATGCATCTGCTATTCTTTTAAAATATATGACATGCCATTCATATTTAAATTTTATGCATATATTAGAACGGTCATAGGAAAAAGAATAATTGAAACTTGACAACATAGTATTGGGTGGAGGTGAGATGATAGTACGTTAGGGAAGCCAAGTTGGCGGAACTAGCCGAAGCTACCGATCCAAAACCCAAACTAGTTAGACCAGAATTTTTTCAAAAAGTAATTTTGAAAATGAAATTTCATTAAAAGGCTTTGTCAAGGAAAGAGTGGATAATCCCATAAGGCTACGGCCAAAGAAGGCCTAGTGCCTCGCCAAGACCTGGAAGCCAATTTTTGAAATTCAAATTCAAGTTACTTCTTGTCAAATTCAAATCTAACACAAACTTCAATTAATTCATAGAGTTAATAAATTGAGAAAAATAAATTAAGCATCTCACAATACACCTATAAGGCAACTATGCCTGTTGTATTGATACATCTAAAATGGGTGAGATGTTAAGGACTAATGAATTGAAAACTATTTTTAAAAATTATTTTTCAAAATGGTAAGAATATCTTCCTAAAAATTTATTTTCAAAATAGTGCTTCAACATAATAATGTTTTTATGGAATTCATGCCTGTCTGTTTGATTATATATTATACATTTTCCAAAAATATATCTTTTCAAAAATTTGGTTGACTCACTCAATTAGACACAAGCCTCTTAGGACAACACTAAAGTTCCTTAAGGCACTTAGATAGAGTCAAATGGTGTTGGATGCAAGGGGGAGTGTTTTCTTCTTTTTATTAAAAATATTTTTCGAAAACTGCACCTTAATTTGCATTACATATGTTTTCAAAATTATCTTCTTTCAAATTGTGACTTCAAAAGTTATCTACTTAAAATTATCAATTTTTTTTACTTTGATAAACCCTATCGACACAGAGGAAATGTCCACTTTATGATCTTCAAGGACTCCTAGGACGTGTCAAATTTAGGGGGAGTCTAACAAGTTTTAAATCATTTTGAAAATTATTATTCTTTTGATCTGAATCAAACCTTAAGACTCAGAGGAATAGTACTTGTGGTCAACAAGCTTCCCGGGACTGGGTCAAGTTTAGGGGGAGGTCAAATTAAAAGAATTATTAAATACTTCAAATGTTTTCATGCGCGGTATTTTCAAATCCTGTTGAAAACATAAGTATTATTTTAAAAAAAAAAGCTATCAATTTAAATATATATATATATATATATATATATATATATATATATATATATATATATATATATATATTTATTCATCTGATTTTGATCAATGTGAAATAATATCTTGAATTTGAAAAATCTTCCAGGACACTTAGGAAAATGTCCTTGTAGTCAACAAGGCTTCCTATGATTGTGTCAGACTGGAAGAAAGCCAAATCAAGTATTATAACCTTAAATTTAAAAAAAAATTAATTAACTTACATACTATTATTTCTGTGACTCATGAAATTTTTGAAATAATGTTTACTTGGGTTGAAAAATTTCCAGGACACTTAGGAAATATCCTTGTAGTCAATAAGGTCTCCCAGGATGGTGTCAGACTGGAAAATAAACCAAGTAAAATCTAATATTATTTCAAAAGTACTTATACTCTTCAAAAATTACTTATTATCTTTCAAAATCTGATCTTTCTTCAAAAATAACTTACATTTTGCAAGTACTTGCATGCTTCAAAGATCATCTTTCAAAATATTGTCTAAAGTTTTCTGAGCTCATAATACAGTATTAGTTTTATAGTATATCTTCAAAATTTTATACTAAGTATTTTCTAATACTGTCATGGTTGGTGCAAGTATTATTTTTGATGTATGACAAAGGGGGAGAGGTGTACTTAAGTTAGAAAAATTTTCTCCCAAAACTCAAAAATGTAGTTTCAAAAAATTTTTCATTTTTTTTTCCAAGGATAGTGATTTAGCCCCTTTAAACCAATCTAACTTAAGTTATTGTCAAACATCAAAAAGGGGGAGATTGTTGGTGCAAGTTGCATCAATGATATTCCTCTTTAAGTGTTTTAATGTTTGACAATATACTTAAGTCAGTGATACAATGAATAGACAAAGGGGAGCAAAATTGAAGTAACCAAAGCTGAAGAAAAGTCCTAGTTAAACTAGGCATCGAAACCCCAAGTCCTAGCGAAGGGCTGCTAGGCACCTAGCGAAGGGCTGCTAGGTATCGAAACCCCAAGACCTAGCGAAGGGCTGCTAGGTATTGTAACCTTAAGTCCTAACGAAGGGATGTTAGGCACCTAGCGAAGGGCTGCTAGGTATCGTAACCCTAAGACCTAGCGAAGGGCTGCTAGGCACCTAGTGAAGGACTACTAGGCATAGAAGACCTAGCGAAGGGCTGCTAGGCACCTAGTGAAGGATTACTAGGCATAGAAGACCTAGCGAAGGGATGCTAGGCACCTAGCGAAGGGCTGCTAGGCATAGACGACCTGGCGAAGGACTGCTAGGCACCTGGCAAAGGATTGCTAGGTAATGAAGTCTTGGTCCAAGGGACTGAGCAACTTAGCTGAGCGATGACTAAGGACAGGAGTAGAGACGAGTCGGGGTTCGGGCTTCTCGAGATCCGAAGTATCGGAAGCTAAGCAAAAGTCCACCCGAAGGACCGGGTGGCAACCGTCTCCTGAAAGGAGTAGGTGAAGGGCGAGTTCTCGGGGATAGGAACTCGTGCCGGTTCGACCTAGGGTTTCGTGCAAATCCGAAGTTCAAACCAAGTCCTTAAGCTGAATATTATATGCATATATGCTTTGTGTGTTTATATCTTGCAGGTAACAAGAACCGGAGATAAAGCGCAGGGTGCTGCCCTAGTCTTGGGGGCGCCCCCAGTGTTGGGGGCGCCCCCATGCAACCAGGGCGCCCCCAGCAAGGGGGGCACCCCTAGGAAGTACTAAACAGGCATGTACGGTGATGCAGTCAAGACAGGTGTCAACCGGGGCGCCCGGAGCGTCCAGGGCGCCCTGATTAGTAGCTGTTTTGCTGTTTCGAAGCCAGAACACAGGATAAGCCTCCACGAGGGTGCCCGGAGAATCCGGGGTGCCCTGGTCAACCATCTTATCACCAGCGACGAGGTAGGCGCAAGGATAAGAGTTGACCGAGTCTTCTGGGGCGCCCCCAGGAGGCCTATATAAGGGGCCTCGACCCCTCAGCTTTAGATACAACTTCCAAGAGCGATTCTGATCATTCCGACCGATGACAACGCGCTAGAAACAAGGCTCTACGACCGGGAGGCTCCAGGAGGAAGTGCGCGGCACTTTAGAGGTCCAGATCGGCCGAGTTTCAAGTTTTTTTGTTCGGTTCGCTTTCATTTATTCTGCACTTAACTTTTATATTATTGCTTGTGATTGTAAACTGTAAGACGGGTTTTCTCCACCTCCGGAAATTCTGAAAAGGAGACCATTAGTGGACTCACGCCGAGTACATAGGCCTTGGACGTACTGACCCAGGGGGGTCGGGAACCAAGTAAATAAATCCCGCGTGTCCTTGTATTATTGTTTTCTTCGTTTTGTTTGTTTTCCGCTGCTACTAACTCTGAATCTAGAACGAAGATCCGAAAGATTTACGAATGGTTTTTCGCAATCGATATTCACCCCCCCCCCTCTATCGACGGCACCGGTCCTACACACACTCCACCGAGGAGTGTCACGCATTAAAGAAGAAATTTGGTGAGGAGGCATACACCAAAACTCGGAGAAAGTGGAATAAATCAGGTTATCGTCGAAGGTCCCCAAGGCGAAGCTTCTCCCCTCGGCGGCAACAGTCGGGAAAAAATGAGGCCCGACATCGGTCTTGATCACGATCGCGAGGAAGGAGTCGGGGACCCGTGCCCCGAAGATCCCTCTCCTTAGAAAGAGATCCTAAAAGGGCAAGGTCCCCTATGCGCGGCCCGCCCTCCGGGCATGTGGGAGTCATCTCCGGAGGACCTACTGGAGAGGACTCCAATCGGGCAAGGAAGTCTCATACTTGGCGACTAGAAAATTACTCCATTGGGACCAGCCGGAGTTAGGAGCCCGATCCTACAATATCTTTTGGACCAGCCGACCTGGAAGAAGTGGAAGCTCTCCAGGAAGACGCCTTAGTGATCATAACTCGTATTGCTAACTACGAGGTTAAGTGCATCTTCGTGTACACGGGGAGTTCCGTGAACATCCTGTACAAGGCAGCTTTGGACCATATGCAGATCGATGAAGATAAATTGCTCCCGATCTCAACCCCACTGGTTTCACGGGGCATTGAGTATAGCCGGCAGGGCAAATCACCCTATCACTCTCCTTGGGCAGCGACAGGCTTGAAAGGACCAAGAGGACTCCCTTCTTGATCGTGGACGCTCCCTCTTCCTACAATGCTATCCTGGGTCACCCAGCGCTCAGCGTTTTCCAGGCGGTGGTCTCTGTCTACCACCAGAAGATAAAATTCCCCGTAGGTGATCGAGTGGTCGAAGTCAAAGGAGACCAGCTAGTGTTTTGACGGTGCTATAGCAGGGAAGTCAGAACAGAGTCACGGAAGAACCCAAGGGGTCTCGAAGACTAGCTACAGGAGACGGTCATGCACAGAGAGGGGGACAAAAGGCTCGAAAGGCCAGAGCAGGCCAACCATCTCTGACCCTTCGGGTCCCGGTAAGATTTGCATTGCATATTGTATGCCCACTTGTGTCTTTTTTGCTACCTTGCAGCGAATTCGAATAATAGAGGAAGGGGCCTTCTCCAAGCTACTAATATACTATACAAGGATAAAAACCCTAATGTCTCGTGGTGCTGTGGATGCCCGCGGTACTTAGGTTTGGTCTGGGTTGCTACGGACTCCCAACCAAGGACAAAAACCCTAATGCCTCGCGGTGCTGCGGATGCTCGAGGTACTTAGGCTTGGTCTAAGTTGCTACACCCGATCAAGTACCCAAAACCCTAATACCTCACGGTGCTGCGGATGCCTGGGGTACTTAGGCTTGGTCTGGGTTGCTACGGACTCCCAACCAAGGATAAAAATCCTAATGCCTCGCAGTGCTGCGGATGCCCGAGGTACTTAATGTTGGATCGAGAGAATACGATAGAGGGGGGTGAATATCGTAAATCGTTCGAATTTAGAGATAGAGAAATTGCACAGCGAAAATTAAAACACAACACACGAACACAGGTAGTTTTACTTGGTTCGGAGCCTAGGTCGACTCCTACTCCAAGGCCCACGGTCGTTGACCGTTTACTTTGGGCAATTCTATATGAGGCGCAAAAACAGTTTACAAAGATTGATTACAATAGTAGTATAGTAAACTGAAGGAAAGCAGTTCTTCGTTACCGACGTCCGGTGTAGAAAATTTATCTCGGAGCAGAGGGACGTAGTCGGCGCTTTCGTGTCGAGTTGGAAGGTTTTTGGGGCGAAGCGTAGGAGCAGAAGAATGTAACAGCGTTGGAAGAAGTTGTATTGAAGCTTAGGGGGTCAAGGGCCTTTTATAGGGTTCTGAGGGCACCATGGAGCACGGGGGCGCCCTCCACGTGGCCTATGATCCCCTCTTCTCGCGGTCAGCAAGTTATCCCTTCAAAGTCGGGATAATGCTTTGACGGGGGCGCCCTGGAAGCTGAGGGCGCCCTGGCTGACCTTTTTAGCTGGAGTATCGGCTGGATGAGGCTTATCCTCAGCGCTGGCTCCAGGCGTGGGGCGCCCTAGTGGCTGAGGGCGCCCTGGGTGCTCGGGGCGCCTCGGCTGCTGGGGGCGTCCGGGTCAGTATTCAGCCTAAGCTCGTTTTTGCTTCATTTGTTTCATGTTCACCTTGGGGGCGCCCGGGACACTCAGGGCGCCCTACTCAGCTGCTGCCTCACTCCTTTGCGGCTCTCTGAGCTGCAGACACTCGTTCCTTTGGTCCTGAATCCAGGGTTACTCCGAAAACAACATAAAGCAGTAAGTTGTTAGTTTTATACAGCCTTAGCTGTCTTGGTTTTGACTTTGGGTTTTCAAAATGGAACCCTAGGTCGAACCGACGCCTACTGTTCCCTCAACGGAGAACGCGTCCTCACCTACTCCTCTCAGGAGAGTTTACCTGTTGCCAGCCGACTCCTCTGGTTGGACTTTTGCCCAGCAGTCCTTCGCCAGGACTTCAGTACCAAGCTGTCCTTCGCCTGGTGCCTAGCATTCCTTCGCTAGGTCTTGATGACTAGCAGCCCTTCGCTAGTTGCCTAGTAGTCCTTCACTAGGACTTGGTGACTAGCAGCCCTTCGCTAGTTGCCTAGTAGTCCTTCACTAGGACTTTGTATCCTGGCATTCCTTCACCAGGTGCCTAGCAGCCCTTCGCTAAGACTTTGTTTCCTGGCAGCCCTTCGCCAGGTGCCTAGCAGCCCTTCGCTAGGACTTTGTCTCCTGGCAGCCCTTCGCCAGGTGCTTAGCAGCCCTTCGCTAGGACTTTTCCTACACACTTGAGTAACATTGTTAGATCACCAATAAACTTAACTTTGAATCCTTTGCCAATATCAAAACAAGGTTCGATATGGTGCTTCCTGCACCAACAATCTCCCCCTTTTTGATTTATGGCAACACAATTCAAAGTTAAGTTAAAAACTTATAACAGTTAAGAACAAACGGTAAATAATGAAGTATAACTGTTTATGAACAGAATTAATGTAGAGTTGAAAAAACATCATTATTTCTCATACTCCCCCTAAAACCCTGAATACTTGTGGTATAACGCACTTAAAACACTTAACCTTGACCTTTTCTCCCCCTTTGACATATATCAAAAACATACATGGGCGAACAAGGTTCTTAATAGGGAGTTTTGAGTTTTTGTAAAAATTTCTAAGTTTTTTTTTGACAAAGTGTTTTTCAAAAAAATAAAAGTCTTTGCACCAAAAGCTTTTTACACTTACACAATTTTCCATTTTGAAGAGCTTTGCAAGCCTAAATTTTGTTTAAAACCAAAAAAAAATTACTTATGCAAAATTTTGAATTCAAATTTCCCAAAAAAAAATTGTTTAAAATTTTTTTGCACACTTAGAAATATTTGTTTGGAAACACTTTGTGCATTTTGGAAAACAAGGTCTTTTAGAAATTTCTAGACAAGTTTTTCACCAAATCTTTCCTGTCTCTCCCCCTTAATGTGAAATTCTTCTCCTAAGTTTTAAACCCTTTCTAAGATAACCTTTCTAAAAAAACGTTTAAGGAAGAATTTAATTTCTACTCTCCCCCTTGGCCATATATCAATACCAAAATATATTTTGAATGAAGTTTTTTTTAAAAAATTATGTATCAGAGCCTATGAGTTTTTGAAAACATAAAAAATACTTAGCATAATTCTTGAAAGTATAGCAAAAAACTTTAAATTGCACCAACAATACTCCACTTAAAAATATTTTATATTTGTAGTCAAATCTTTTAGAAACTTGATGCACTTAGAACACTATTGCCTTTACAAGTATTAGTACTTTTCAAAATATTGTACTTTGAAAAATAGAAGTACTTTTGAAGATTATGCATTAAAAAAATTAATTTTATTTTGAATACTTGACTTGATTTCTTTTCCAGTCTGACACAATCCTAGGAAACCTTGTTAACTACAAGGACATTTTCCTAAGTGTCCTAGAAATTTTTCAACCCAAGTAAATATTATTTCAAAAGGTATTTCAAAAATAATTTTATAAGCCATAAAAACATTTTAAAATAATATTATTTTGTAAGACAAATGTTTTTGATACAATTTTGAAAATATAGTGTATGAAAACATATTATTTAGAAATGTTTAATAACTCTTTTAATTTGACCTCCCCCTAAACTTGATACAGTCCTTGGAAGCGTGTTGACCACAAGTATTCTTCCTCTGAGTTCTTAGGGTTCGATTTAAATTATAAGAATTATCTAATAACTTCAAAACAAATAATTACCAAAAAATTTCAGAAATTCTTCTTTTGACTCAAACTCTCCCTAAATTTGACACATCCTAGGAGTCCTTGTAGATCATGAAGTGGACCTTCCTCTGTGTCTTTAGGGTTTATTAAAATCAAAAGAATAATTTTGAACAATCTTCTGAGTATGATAACTTTCAAGATAAATTTTTGAAAATATAACTTGAAATGATAGCACAGTTTTCGAAAATCATGATGATAATTTTTCAACGAGATAGTAATATCGAGGGTTTTTGAATAAGTTTTAAAGCATAAGGTTTTTGAAAAATTTGAATTTTTCGAAAAAAAAATTAAGAAGAACTCCCCCTATATCCGACACAGTCTGTCTTTTATCTAAGTTCCTTAAGGGACTTCAGTGTTGACCAGGTTTGACTATATGGACTAGGGTTGACTATTTTGACTAAATCAGAATAAGCCCTAGACTCTATTTATTGTGATATTTGAAAAAAAAATGTGATAAATGAAAAAGTAGGGTACAGTACAATAAATTAAAAATTAGAGGTAAGTTTGAATAATTTTTGTAAACTTTTTATTTAAAAGGATAGTGAATCATGCTTTTAGGTCCTAGATGTCTCACCCGATTCTACGTGGTCAAACATGTTAACCTTATGGGTTGTGTGAGACAAATATTTAATTTTAACAAAAAATGGTTAATTTTGAAACATTAAACCTTAGTTTTAAAAAAAAATGATTTTTGAGGATTTTAAAAATAATTAGAATTTTAACTTTGAATTTTAAAAGTCAGATGAATTAAATTTGAATTTGATTGAATTAAATTTAATTTATTAATATTTAATTGAATTTAATTGATTTAATTATGATTTAATTGAATTAATTAAGATTTAATTGAATTTAATTGAATTAATTAAGATTTAATTGAATTTAATTGAATTAATTAAGATTTAATTGAATTTAATTGAATTAATTAAGATTTGATTGAATTTAATTCATTTAATTAAGATTTGATTGAAATTTGATTTTGATTAATCTGAATTAGTTGGTTGGGTTGGACTCAACTTTTAGGTCATAAGCATCTCACCCATTTCTATATGGCAAAACAGGATATCCTTAACTATTTTGTGAGATGCATATTTTAATAGAAAGATTAATTTTGAAAAGTTAAATTAATTTTTAAACCCAATTTAAATTTATTTTGAAAAGAGATATTTGGATCTAAAATTAACTGAAAATTTGTGTTAGATTCGAATTTAACAAAGACTAAATTGAATTTGAATTTCAAAAATTGGCTTCCAGGTCTTGGCGAGGCACAAGGTCTTCTTTGGCCGTAGCCTTATTGGATCATCAACCCTTTCCTAGACAAAGCCTTTTAGTGAAATTTCATTTTCAAAATTACTTTTTGGTAAATTCTAGTCTAACTAGTTTGGGTCTTGGATCGGTAGCTTCGGCTAGTTCCGCCAAGATGGCTTCCCTAACGTACTATCATCTCACCTCCACCCAATACTATGTTGTTCAAATTTCAATTAATTGATTTAGTCCTTACACTAACCAATCCTAATTCTAAGCAAAAAAAACAAAAATAAAAAGAAACACATAATTAAAACAAACAATTGTCTAAGTAAGGTCACAATTGGAGTAATACTCCGGATTTTCGAAATCAGCAAGATTATGAATTAAATTTTCTAACTTATTGACCTTATGTTTTAGGGTTTTATTTTCTTGTTTCAATTTTCTGAAGTTTGCTTTAATTAAGTTACATGAATCAATCACATTATTCAAGGTAAATAACGAATTTTCAAATATTGTAAATTTACCTTTGTCAATCGTTTGTCCGGCATTCTTGGTAGCTCTTTTATCTGTGCATTCACGTTGGTAATGCCCGAACTCCTGGCACTTGAAGCATTGGATGCGACTTTTGTCCCTTCGTGCTTTTGGAACTGGTTCCTTTGTCGCTATCGGTAGTGTCGTTTGAATCTTACGAGTAGGACACTCACTTTGGTAGTGCCCTCTCTCCCTGCATGTGTAACAAATTACATGATTTTTAAAATCTGATTTTACACTTTTACCTTTTGGTTCCTTATTGGGAATCTCCCCCTTGATTCTTGCCGCCTCGGATCTAAGCTCATCTTCTGATTCTGTGTCTGAGTCGGACTCGGGTACTAGTTGAAGCTCCTTCTTTGGTGGTTCTTTAAGATTTTTCCCTGCAAAAGAATTTACACCTTCCTCGACCATTACAGTATCTGTTTGATTATTTAATTCAAATTTTGAAAAGAATTCAAAATTAGTTACCGTCTCAGTCAATTCGTCGTCTGATTCTGGTTCGACTTTGGATTCGGGTTCAAACTCTGACTCGGCTGTTTGTGCTTGGACCGAAAGGGCAAGATAACTTACCTGATCTTCTTCTTGATTTGAGATCTCTTGATGAAGATTAATCAATTTTTCCCAGATTTCTCTAGCACATCTGCATGGACCTACTAGCTCGAGTTGCTCCTTGGCTAGGCTACATTGTAGGATTGCAGTTGCCCTTGCATTGGTCTCAATTTGGTTGAGGGTGTATTCATCCAGTTTGTCCCACTCGATTGATGGCTCATCTTCTACGGGAAACAAGAATCCCGTTTGGATGATCTGCCATAAGTCCATGTGGGCCTTCAGAAGGGACTCCATTTGACATATCCAAAACGTGAAGTTCTCGCCGGAGAATAGTGGTGGACGTGCACTGTTCTACTCTTGGTTGGCCATTTAATATAAACCTTGCACACAAACAAAATAACAAAAAATTGTACCAAGACTTGGTCTTGGATTAGTTGTGCGGGAGAGAAATGATATAGCCCAACAAAAATATTGCACGAATTTCGAGGTAAAATAATAATAAAAAATTACGATAAATTTTTGAAAATGTTGATTTTATTACTTCTGATTAATGATGAAAAAGTAAGAAGTCAATGTAAAAAAAACTTTGCTCGAATTAGGGTAGCACGAATTTTGAAAAAAAATATTAAAATAATAATAATAAAAAATTTATGACAAAATTTCAAAAGTTGATCGTTTTAACAATTCTAACTTATGGTGAAAAAATGAGAATTCAAAATTGAAAAAGATCGAGTGGTGTTGATTAACTAGAAAGAAAAGAAATAAGATTAAAAATTTTGTAAATCCGAAAAACTTTCAAACTGGTGGTTGCACCAAGTTTGAACTACCCCGCTCTGATACCACTTGTTGGATCGAGAGAATACGATAGAGGGGGTGAATATCGTAAATCGTTCGGATTTAGAGATAGAGAAATTGCACAGCGGAAATTAAAACACAACACACGAACACAGGTAGTTTTACTTGGTTCGGAGCCTAGGTCGACTCCTACTCTAAGGCCCACGGTCGTTGACCGTTTACTTTGGGCAATTCTATATGAGGCGCAAAAACAGTTTACAAAGATTGATTACAATAGTAGTATAGTAAACTGAAGGAAAACAGTTCTTCGTTACCGACGTCCGTTGTAGAAAATTTATCTCGGAGCAGAGGGACGTTGTCGGCGCTTTCGTGTCGAGTTGGAAGGTTTCTGGGGCGAAGCGCAGGAGCAGAAGAACGTAACAGCGTTGGAAGAAGTTGTATTGAAGCTTGGGGGGTCGAGGGCCTTTTATAGGGTTCTGAGGGCGCCTTGGAGCACGGGGGCGCCCTCCCCATGGCCTGTGATCCCCTCTTCTCGCGGTCAGCGAGTTATCCCTTCAAAGTCGGGATAATGCTTTGACGGGGGCGCCCTGGAAGCTGAGGGCGCCCTAGCTGACCTTTTCAGCGGGAGTATCGGCTGGATGAGGCTTATCCTCATCACTGACTTCGGGCGCGGGGCACCCTTGTGGCTGAGGGCGCCCTGGGCGCTGGGGGCGCCCTGGGCGCTGGGGGCGCCCTAGCTGGTGGGGGCGCCCCGACCAGTATTCAGCCAAAGCTCCTTTTTGCTTCATTTGTTTCATGTTCACCTTGGGGGCGCCCGGGACACTCTGGGCGCCCTACTCAGCTGCTGCCTCACTCCTTTGTGGCTCTCTGAGCTGCAGACACTCGTTCCTTTGGTCCTGAATCCAGGGTTAGTCCGAAAACAACATAAAGCAGTAAGTTGTTAGTTTTATACAACCTTAGCCGTCTTGGTTCTGACTTTAGGTTTCCAAAATGGAACCCTAGGTCGAACCGACGCCTACTGTTCCCTCAACGGAGAACGCGTCCTCACCTACTCCTCTCAGGAGAGTTTACCTGTTGCCACCCGGCTCCTCTGGTTGGACTTTTGCCCAGCAGTCCTTCGTCAGGACTTCAATACCAAGCTGTTCTTCGCCTGGTGCCTAGCATTCCTTCGCTAGGTCTTGATGACTAGCAGCCCTTCGCTAGTTGCCTAGTAGTCCTTCACTAGGACTTGGTGACTAACAGCCCTTCGCTAGTTGCCTAGTAGTCCTTCACTAGGACTTTGTATCCTGGCATTGCTTCGCCAGGTGCCTAGCAACCCTTCGCTAGGACTTTGTTTTCTGGCAGCCCTTCGCCAGGTGCCTAGCATCCCTTCGCTAGGACTTTGTCTCCTGGCAGCCCTTCGCCAGGTGCCTAGCAGCCCTTCGCTAGGACTTTGTCTCCTGGCAGCCCTTCGCCAGGTGCCTAGCAGCCCTTCGCTAGGACTTTTCCTGCACACTTGAGTAACATTGTTAGATCACCAATAAACTTAACATTGAATCCTTTGCCAATATCAAAACAAGGTTCGATATGGTGCTTCCTGCACCAACACTTAGGCTTGGTCTGGGTTGCTACACCCGACCAAGTACCCAAAACCATAATACTTCGCGGTGCTGCGGATGCCCGGGGTACTTAGGCTTGGTCTGGGTTGCTATAGACTCCCAACCAAGGATAAAAACCCTAATGCCTCGCGGTGCTGCGGATGCCCGAGGTACTTAGGCTAGGTCTGGGTTGCTACGCCCGACCAAGTACTCAAAACCCTAATACCTCGCGGTGTTGCAGATGCCCGGGGTACTTAGGCTTGGTCTGGGTTGCTACGGACTCCCAACCAAGGATAAAAACCCTAATGCCTCGCGGTGCTATGGATGCCCGAGGTACTTAGGCTTGGTCTGGGTTGCTACACCCGACCAAGTACCCAAAACCCTAATACTTCGCGGTGCTGCGGATGCTCGGGGTACTTAGGCTTGGTTTGGGTTGCTACAGACTCCCAACCAAGGATAAAAACCCTAATGTCTCGCGGTGCTGCGAATTCCCGAGGTACTTAGGCTAGGTCTAGGTTGCTACGCCCGACCAAGTACTCAAAACCCTAATACCTCACGGTGCTGCGGATGCCCGGGATACTTAGGCTTGGTCTTGGTTGCTACGAACTCCCAACCAAGGATAAAAACCCTAATACCTCGTGGTGCTGCGGATGCCTGAGGTACTTAGGCTTGGTCTGGGTTTCTACACCCGACCAAGTACCCAAAACCCTAATACTTCGTGGTGTTGCGGATTGCCCGGGGTACTTAGGCTTGGTCTGGGTTGCTACGGACTCCCAACCAATGACAAAGCCCTAATGCCTCACGGTGCTACGGATGCCCGAGGTACTTAGGCTTGGTCTGGGTTGCTACACCCGACCAAGTACCCAAAACCCTAATAATTCGCGGTGCTGTAGATGTCCGGGGTACTTAGGCTTGGTCTGGGTTGCTACGGACTCCTAACCAAGGACAAAAACCCTAATGCCTCGTGGTGTTGCGGATGCCCGAGGTACTTAGGTTTGGTCTGGGTTGCTACACCCGACTAAGTACCCAAAACCCTAATACCTCACGGTGTTGCGGATGCCCGAGGTACTTAGGCTTGGTCTGGGCTATTGCACACGACCAAGTACACAGAAACCAGGAGGCCTTGTGATCTATCGAGTGCCCGGGACACATAGACGCTACAGAAGCAAAGATGACATGGCATACCTAACTAAAAAGGAAAAACAAGTGGGACATCAAAATACTAACGCAATACAGGCATACATGCACACGAGGTAACAAAAAGTTTGTTTTATTTATATGAGAAATACATGAAGTCCAACATCTCAGAGAAATATCAAGATACAATCAGAATAGCTAGTAAACGGAAGCACCCCTAGACTCGGGCTTTTCTTCACCACTGCAACATTCCCCGCAGAGTCGCTTGACTCGAAACCGTCTTCCAACAGCCGACAAGCAAGGATCCACACGCGTTATGATCGGAGTCCTTGAATCTTCAGCCGTAGTAAAAACATCTCGGTCCTTCACCCGAGTAACCAGCGACATACTAAGACGCCTGAGGTAACACATGAGGGCAACAAACCCGTTTGATGACCCCGATTGCCTCCTCCTACAAAGATGCATCCGACACAACATTCAGAAGGAAGAGGAGGGGGGGGCAGCAACTGCAATTTCTCTCTGGATGCTGGAAAAAAAGAATTGCCTTAACAGGGGAGAGGAAGCAGTGGCTGCAACCCTTCCCCCCTTAGTGACGACGACCCCCACAAACACCATCCTATGCCCAAAACTCGGAGAAAGTAGGGATTCAGAAAAGGATGGCATCTGAAGCAGACCAGGAATGCACCGCCACGGACCGACCAGGGGGAGGCAACCATCAGGATATGTCATCTTCGCCATGCCCCCTAGCAGACCACGTGATGTCTCTTCTGGACTCCTCAAATAACCCCGGAGTCCCACCTCCACCAGGATCTTCAGCGAGACCTTGGATATCATCTCCACCATGCTCCCCAGCAAAGGATGCAAGGCTTCCCCCTCCACAAGGCCCTTCGGCCGGGAACCCTCCTACATCTTCGACATGGACAACTGCAGCCACAAAAAGGAGTAGAAGAAAAGGCAACGACATCTTGCCATCAATAAGAAAGGAGGCAGAAGGGATGGAGAAGACGGTTCACCCTTCTCCCCCTATTTATAGTGACCATTGCCTCTTTGAGCATTTAATGCAGGCATGGTGTGGGAAAAGCAACGGACGCCAACGCCGAAGCGTCATATCGATTGGCATGCCTTCGCCGCGCCTAAGAACCCGCTACTCTTTATGAGTCCATTCAAGAGATTGCGTGGGATACGGTGACGACGGTTCGGGAGTCGCCAACATTCTCCAAGAGAAAAGGGTCAAAAGGGGCCCCGCAGGGAAATAAATAAGAGCCTAGCATTGAGGCGTACGGAGTTATCGCGGGAGATCCGCACTCAAGATCAACCCCGAGAAGAAACTTCTATCTTTTTTCTTTTCAAGCCCTCATTGTAAAGACACGTGGCACATGGAACCGGACCCAAGAACATGCACAAAATAAGGTAAAGTATATGATCATGATAGATACAACCGGGCCCAACTCCCTGGTAATCATATAATCCTACAATTCTGGGTCCTCGGGAGGGAGTCTCTCTCCCACTCGTCCCTCACTCACAAACTTGGAGCGGCATGGGGAGGCAGAAATTGATCCTTCTTCAACTGATCGATAGACTCGTGGAAGACTTGCTGCAAGCGCTGCACTACCTGGTCAGCGATGATGGCATGGAATTCATCCGACCCCAAGAACTTCGCCTTGAAGTCTGCTTCAGCCTCCTCAGAGCTAGAAGCTTTAGCAGCCCGAAGGGCATGAAGTTCGGCCTTAGCAGCCTCATGGGCGTGCTTCAGCTGTCCCAACTCGGCAGGGTCGACTCAAGCCTATTTAAGGCCCTAGGAAAAAAAAAGTCTTTAACATTGTTTTAAAAAAAATTTACTCGTCCTTTTTCATTCATACTTGTAACTGACAACCGACTTGGTCGAAAATAAATATATTTAGAATTGTTTAAAAACTAAGAAAGATAAAAAAAAATATGTCTAATTACTCAAATAAAAGAAGAAAATAATAACTCTTACAAAAAGGAATAAATGAAATGGGACAATAATAGAAAAAAAATCATGTTTCCATCTTCAACTCATCATCACCGCAAATCACAAAAAATAAATTAATAAATAAATAATACATATACAAATGATAAAACTCAAATATAATCATTAGAAAATGAAGATCGTAACGAGATCAAACCAACCATTATCATTTATTAAAATCTAAATAAGTCATTTTAGGCACAAAACAAAAGAAAAAATAAATCATATTTTTTATCACCTAAACCAAAATAGCTGTAAATGATAGAATAGAAACAAAACAGAAATCAAAAAATGTATTTATGTAAATACATATAAAGAAAAGCAAAACTTAATGTCTATCAAGGAAGCGAAATGACTATGATATCTAACGTAACTCACTATTGCTCAAAAATTTTAAAATCCTCTATTTCGATCGAACACAATATGGATTAATCCCTCAACATTTGAACTTAATTATGCAAGGAGCATAGTAGCACCAACCGAATCAACATGACAACGTTAGATGTAATTTCTCTTTCCCAATATCAATGTGCGAGAGAAATACAAAGAGGGGGAGCTAGTCAAGGGAAGAGGGGGAACTCGAAAAAAGACTAATATTTTTTATTTTGCATTGCATGGATAAAAAAATTCTAATTTATGTTCTTACTAATCAAAAGAGAAAACGTCACTAACAAAAAATAAATGTAACGAGAGAATGCTAGGGTTAAAAGATATTCAAGAGGAATACATTAGATCTTTTAAAATAACATACATAATAAAAATTAAATTTAAAATATTAAAAAGAGAACCCCTTATGACTCTATCCATTAGAACCATAATAAGATTTTTATAAAATCTATAGTTTTGACTAAAAAATAAGATATGTAAATTTTTTTATCAAAACCTTATTCTTTTCCATTCTCTTAAAATATATACTAAAAATATGTTTAATATATCAAAAATAATGGGCCCCAATAAAAATTGAGGCCCTAGGCAGGCCTATGCCTAAAGACGACCCTACTGTTGATGCAGTCTGGCCCTGATTGTTGTTTTGGTGTTGACAACGATTTTAGTTTAGGAGGATGACTATTATGATTAAGTCCTGATCGATGATTAGGCGTGATATGGAAAGTCCTAACCTGGGAGGTTAGGTGTGATGATTATGATGGTTATGATTAAGTCCTGATCGAGGATTAGGCATGATATGAAAATCCTAACCTGGGAGGTTAGGTGGTGTGGAAAATCCTAGCCTGGAGGGCTAGGTGTTGGAAATCCTAACCTGGGAGGTTAGGTGTGGAAAATCCTAGCTTGGAGGGCTAGGTGTTGGAAAAGTCCTAATTCGGAAGGGTTGGGTGAAAAGTCCTAGCTTGGAGGGCTAGGTGAAAAGTCCTAACTTGGAGGGTTAGGTGCAAATTCCCATCCTGGAGAATTAGGTGAAAAAGTCCTGGCTTGGAGGGTCAGTACCTAGCTTGGAGGCTAGGTTGGATGATGTTCTAACTCGGAAGAGTTGGTGAAAAGTCCTAGCTTGGAGGCTAGGTGAAAGTCCTAGCTTGGAGGGCTAGGTGAAAAGTCCTAACTTGGAGGGTTAGGTGCAAATTCCCAACTTGGAGAGTTAGATGGAAAAATCCTTAGCTTGGAGGGCTAAGGTGGATGAATCCCTAGCTTGGAGGGCTGGGGTAGAGTCACTGGATCGGTCTGGTGACCGATCAGGGACTGTTGGCACGCTGCTCCTTAGTGGATCGGTCTGGTGACCGATCCAGCTATGTCTGATCGGACTGGTGACCGATCAGGGAGCGCACAGTGAGATTGGGAATCTACTGTGTGGCTCCTGATCGATCCGGAGACCGATCAGGGAGCAGGCTCTTCCTTGCTGTCTTGCTCCTGATCGGTCTGGCGACCGATCAGGGAGCAAACAGTGAGTGAGTTCCCGTGCTGATCAGAGCCTTGGATCGGTCCGGTGACCGATCAGGAATCTTGGGTTTGATTAAAAAGTAACTGTTCATCTGCTTTGATCGGTCTGAGTGACCGATCAGGATCCAATCTGATCGGTCTGGTGACCGATCAGGATCAACCCTGATCGGTCTGGTGACCGATCAGGCGTGTATTGCTGCGAGGGCTGGGAATCCCATCAAAGCAGTGGATCGGTCTGGTGATCGATCCACGCACCCTGGATCGGTCCGGTGACCGATCACTTTAATTTAAATTTCACTGTCAGACGTCGTCAGAGCGTCTGATCGTATCCGATTTGCTGATGTATGTGATATGCTTTGTGATCTTCTGCTCTAATGCTCTGATTGAGTTTCAGGTGACAGGGGAGGATTCAAACACTCAAGGAGAAGTCAGAGAGTGTTTCCTTGGAGCAGGTTTGTCCCTTTTCCCATCTCAGGTTGCAACGGCGAGCTGCGGACTGGAGCTAAGACTGGAGCTCGACTGAGGAGCTCAGTGAGTCCAGAGATAGCTCAGTAGAGGCTGGCGTTGGCAGAGGAGTAGCTGGGAGCTACAGAGATGGTGTCACCCGTCGCTTGGCGGAGAAACAAAAAGAAACGCGAGAGTTGGTTTCAGTAAGAGATTCAGTTTTTGAAAACCTGTGTGTTCTTGCGTTCTGCTGCGAGAAGCTTGCTGTTCTTGAGTTCTTCATCCATTCTAAGCAAGCTATTGAGAAGCATACATCATACTTGAGCGCTTGAAGGAGAAAACAAGAAGCTTGGAGTCCGACAGTGGGAAGACACGAAGCAGACGGGGTCTGCGTGAGATCGCCACTGGGTGGAGCTCGGGAAGCTTGCTGTGTTTAATCCTTGCTAAGTGTTTGAGTAAGATCTTTCTTGTTGTTGTTTCATTGTGCTCATTATATATCATTGTTTGAAACACACTGTGGAGAGGTTTCTCCACCGAGAAGGAGGTTGCTTCATATCCGGTGTTAACCGGGGCTTGATCTGCCGACGATCAAGGGATCGCCCACCTCAAGGGCACGCCAAGGAGTAGGGGCAAGTTATCCCCGAACCTTGTAAACCTTCCTTGTTAGCGATCTTGCTAGTTGTGTGTGCTTTGCAATCATTTGTTTTCTGCATACTCTGTTTTTCCATTCTTTCCGCTGTGCTACTGATATTTGAGTTGCAGAAATCGTGATTAGTTTTCAAGGGGCAAGCGATTGTCTATATTCACCCCCCCTCTATAGCCATCTCGTTCCCAACAAGTGGTATCAGAGCAAGGTTCTCTGTTTACGGCTTAACAACCGAGAGTTCTCAACAAGATGGCTTTGAGAGAAGGTTTCTCCACCACCCGACCTCCATTCTTTGATGGCGCTGACTTCCAATATTGGAGATCAAAGATGGAATATTATTTGAAGATGGATATCCATACATGGTTCGCGGTGAAGGAAGGATTCATCCCTCCTAAGGATGATGAAGGCAAGGAACTCGAATCATCTCGGTGGACTGCCGAACAAACAAGGAAGAGTGAAGCCGACGCTAAGGCGGTTGTCACTCTACAATGTGGCATGAACAAAGACCAACTCATCAAGGTTGGTCCCTTCACGAGTGCTAAAGACTTGTGGAACAAACTCATAGAGCTCAATGAAGGCATCCGGGACTCAAGGATTGCAAAGAGGGATTTGTTCCTCAACCAACTTCAAAATCTCTCCATGAAGGAGAATGAGTCGGTAAGTGAGCTTCATAGCCGGTTCAAGGAAGTTCTCAATGGACTTCATTCAATTGATGAAAAGGTCGAAAATCGCGACCTTGTGAGGTATGTTTTGAAAGCATTTCCAAGGAATGCCTTGTGGTCATCCATGGTGGATGCCTACAAAGTATCCAAGGATTTATTTATTGTAAAATTAGATGACCTATTTTGTGAGATGGAATTGCATGAAATGGCTAACAAAGGCCCCAAGGAGAAGGGGATTGCCTTAGTTGCAGGGGACCGGATCAACAAAAAGAAGAAGGAGAAGAAGAAGGAGAAAGAGATCTCATCATCTTCATCCTCCTCCGAATCCGAGTCAAACTCAGAGGAAGAAGGCAGTGGCTCCTCCTCATCCGAAATGGCGAACTTCGTGCGAAGGATGGTGTGAAGAGATCAACGTTTCAAGAGGAGAGGTAATACTAGTGAATCCAAACTTGATAAGAATAATGCATCCTGTTTTGAGTGTGGTAGGAGAGGACACTTCAAGAATGAGTGTCCGAAGCTCAAGAAGAAGGAGGAAAAATCCAAAAGAAAAGAAGAGAATTCCAAGAGGAAGAAGAAGGCATTGAAGGCCTCTTGGGATAAGTCATCCTCTAGTTCATCCGATGACGAGAAGGAGGAGAAGAGTACAAGGCAAGTGGCTCTCATGGCTCTTGGAGTGGAGAGCAGTGAAGAAACTTCAAGCTCCGCAAACACGGCTTCATCATCTTCGGATGATGAAGAGGTAACTTCTCCCGAGCTTGAAAAATGTTATAGAGCAATTGCATGTTTAACTAGTATGCTTAAGAAATCCAAAAATAAAGTTAAAGCATTGCAATTAGAGATTGCTCAATTGAAAGCTTCTAGGGATGATAACATTGATGACTTGCATGTTGAATTACTAGAAGATGAAATTAAACTTTTGAAACATGAGATTGTGAGCCTGAAATCCTCTAAGGTTGAGGAAATCAGTGATATGCATGATAATGGGTTAGTAGAGGAGAACCAATCCTTGAAGAGTGAAGTTGAGAAGCTCAAGAATATGCTTGGGAAATTCTCAAATAGCTCTAAGACCTTAGATATGATATTAAATGCCCAAAGAGCGGTCTACAATAGGGCCGGTATTGGTTACCGCCCTAAGGAACCCTCTTTTGTATCTCTCATGTCTAGGACTGACATGAGACAATCTAGGACACCCAAGACTCAAAAGAAAGTTGTCAAGGCATGGGTGCCTAAGTCATGTTTAGTTGATGCATTAGGTCCCAAGGTTTGGGTACCTAAGACTTCTATTTTTCGGATTGTGTAGGTTGTGATTGAGGGGGAGCATCTATCAACTTGGTTCGTTGATAGTGGATGCTCCAAACACATGACCGGGGATAGATCATTGTTTACCACATTTCACAAGAAGAGTAGAGGTAATGTATCATTTGGTAACAATGGTAGCCTTAAGGTCATAGGAATAGGAGACATTCAAATATCCGGATGTCTTAGAATCTCAAATGTCCTTCTAGTCAAGGGGATGAAATTTAATCTCCTAAGTGTCAGTCAATTGTGTGACACGGGTTACACAACTGACTTCCAACCAAGTCAATGTCTAGTTAGACAAAATGACACCTTGGACACGGTACTAGTAGGAGCAAGAGTAGACAATATTTATCAAGTTTCATTTAAAAGTGCTACTAATGTTCTTGCTAAGTGTTTCATGTCAAAACAAGAAGAGTCCACTCTTTGGCACCGGAGGCTAGCACATGTGAATATGAAGAACATCCGGAAGTTGGCCAACAAGGGACTAGTTCGAGGCTTACCGAGCATCAAGTATGGAAAAGATAAATTATGTGATGCGTGTCAAATGGGTAAGCAAGCAAAATCTGCACATAAAGGTAAAAGCACTGTAAGTACTTCCAATGCTTTAGATTTACTTCACATGGATCTATTTGATTGTAGCACTATCATATCATTGAATGGAAGTAGATACTGCTTTGTTATCATTGATGACTTCACTAGATATACTTGGACTTTCTTTTTAAAACATAAGGATCAAACCTTAGATATTTTCATTTCTTTTTGTAGAAGGGTTGAAAATGAGAAATCATCAACAATTAAGACAATAAGAAGTGATCATGGAGGTGAATTTCAAAACCAAAGGTTTCTAGAATTTTGTCAAGATAAGGGTTATAGACATGAGTTTTCTACTCCTAGAACACCACAACAAAATGGTGTTGTAGAGAGGAAGAACCGTGCACTTCAAGAGGCTGCACGAAGCATGCTTAATGAGTACTCACTCCCGAGTTACTTATGGGCTGAAGCTGTTAATATAGCTTGCTATGTGCAATACCGAGTTCTCATCCATAGGTTTTTAGAAAAGACTCCCCATGAGCTTTGGTTTGGGAAACCACCTACGGTTAAACATCTTAGGGTGTTTGGTTGTAAGGTGTTCATCCTAAACACCAAGGATCACCTTGGAAAGTTCACGGCAAAAGCTGATGAAGGGATATTAGTCGGGTACTCCCTCGTTAGTAAAGCTTACCGAGTCTACAACAAGAGAACTAAACTAGTTGAGGAGTCTTCTGATGTGGTTTTTGAGGAAGTTCCAAAACCAATTGACCAGTCAGATAATGTAGAAGGAGTTCAGATCGAACTAAGGAGACTTAGTTTGAATGAAAATCCGAGTATTGTTGATGGTGATGAGTCTGATGACGATGAGCCTAGACAACTCATTGATCAGCCTGATCCTGAGGCTGAACTTGTGTCTAGTGAACTCGTTCAAGAAGCACCACCAACACCAAGACAAACGAGATTAGCCTCTAGTCATCCCCAAGATCAAATCGTTGGAAACATTCATCAAGGGGTTAGGACTAGATCATTCTTCAGGAATGAGGCTAATGAAGTTGCTCTAATTTCCGAAATTGAACCTAGAAAAATTGATGAAGCATTAAATGATCCCGATTGGATTATCGCAATGCAAGATGAACTAGGACAGTTCGAGAGGAGTCAGGTTTGGGACTTAGTCCCTAGACCCAAGAAGACCACTATTATTGGAACTAAATGGGTCTTCAAGAACAAATTAAACCACAAGGGAGAAATCATTAGAAACAAGGCACGCTTGGTAGCCAAGGGCTACAGTCAAGTTGAAGGTCTTGATTATGATGAGACTTATGCTCCCGTGGCACGATTGGAGTCCATCCGATTGATGCTTGCATTTGCAGCACATCGAGGCTTCAAACTATTTCAAATGGATGTCAAATCGGCATTCCTAAATGGTTTAATTAGGGAAGAAGTCTATGTCGAACAACCTCCAGGGTTTGAGAGTACCGAACATCCAAACCACGTGTACAAGCTCAAGAAGGCACTCTATGGTCTTAAACAAGCACCCCGGGCTTGGTATGAGCGGTTGTCGACATTCTTGATTGAAAAAGGTTTCATTAGAGGTCAAATAGACCCTACACTATTTCTACGAAGAGATGGTGACAATATATTTGTAGCCCAAGTATATGTCGATGACATAATTTGTGGCTCAAACAACAAGGGCTATTTATGTGAATTTATCGGACACATGGAGAGTGAGTTTGAAATGAGTCTAGTGGGAGAGTTGACTTTCTTCCTCGGACTTGAAATCAAGCAAACTCGCGATGGTATCCATGTGCACCAATCAAAGTACACACATGAAATGCTTCGAAAATTCAATATGAGTGATTCAAAAGAGGTAACCACTCCCATGGCTACAAACACAAGATTGGACAATGATGAGAGTGGTAAACCCGTTGATCTAACTCAGTATCGAAGCATGATAGGTAGCTTGCTATACCTCACAGCTAGTCGACTAGATATACTATTTGCTGTAGGTATGTGCGCTAGGTATCAAGTCTGTGCCAAGGAATCTCACCTAATTGCTGTTAAGCGAATTTTGAGATATCTCAAGGGCACAATTGGTGTAGGTCTTTGGTATCCCCGTACCGAATCTTTTGATTTGATGGGCTATACGGATTCCGACTACGCTGGATGTAAGTTGGACCGGAAAAGCACGAGTGGGGGCTGCCAATTCCTAGGATCGTCTCTAGTAAGTTGGTCGAGTCGGAAGCAACATTGTGTTGCTCTTTCCACTACCGAGGCAGAATATATCGCCATGGGAGAGTGTATATCACAATTGTTGTGGATGATCCACACCTTAGAGGACTATGGATTGGGTTATAAGGGTGTGCAAGTGTTATGTGATAACATTAGCACAATTAACTTAACCAAGAATCCGGTCCATCACTCTAGGACAAAACATATTGAAGTAAGACATCACTTCATTAGGGATCATGTAGCTAGGGGGAACATCATTACTCTCACATGTAGAGTCAAAGTCAAACCTAGCTGACATTTTCACTAAACCACTTCCCGAGAGTGAATTTAGTTTCCTTAGACGGGAATTGGGAATGTGTCGCGCTTTATGATGTTCAAATTGTGGTCAAAACCCTTCATGATTATTTCAAGT
>JAGFNQ010000975.1:105429-128367 GCA_024364735.1 Boesenbergia rotunda | reverse complement strand
TTTTACATAAAGACCTGTCCAAGTTAGACAAAATCCATCAAGATCGTTTGGAAATTTCAGAAATTCTGAAACTGAATATTCCAGGTCGTATCAGGAATCCTGATCGGTCACCGGACCGATCAGGCATAGGACTGATCGGTCCCCAGACCGATCTGACCCCTTCCTGTGTCGGATCTCCCGAAATTTGACTAAGTGTCTGAGCTAGCCTGGATCGGTCTCCAGACCGGTCTGGAACCCTGTGGGGATCGGTCCACAGACCGATCAGGGAGCTCAGAGGTTTCTATTCGGACCCTACTGATCAAATCCTGATCGGTCACCCGACCGATCAGGAGAGCGTCTGATCGGTCATCAGACCGATCAGGACCACTCCAGTCCGATCAGGATCGCATCTGATCGGTTTGGACGCGATCTGATCGAACGGTGATCCGATCAACCGCATTAAATTTTGGTTGGTGGACCGATCCACCAACCGATTAACTCTCCAAGTCGGCGTTTTCCCGAACCCTAGCGCCGAAACCACCCCGTCTGTGCAACCTTGAGTGAGTGAGAGAAGTCTCTGCGTCCTCCTTCACACTCGCGCGATCTCCTCTGCGGGCGATTTTCTCCAGCTTGAAGGCTCTTCCTTCACGCGCGTTCTCTCTGTCGAAGTCTTCTAAACGAGTATCAATGGCACCAAAGTAAGTGTTTGGCTTCATTTCCCGTTTCCAAGAGATCATGAAATATATATTTGTGAAGCTAATCGTATTTTTATTCTTGTTCTTGCTGTGATCTCTCGTTCCGTGTGTCTGTGCCGTGACCTATTTTTGCCGTGACCCTCTTCCTCATCTTATGACCAAAAAATTTCTTATCTATCTTTTGATTGGGTATCATCCTATGATCAACTCTTGTATGATTCACTCTATGTGTCATGATCAACTCAAATCTCCTTAGAAAATCATCTAAAGGAAAGGAGGTAGCAGAGGGAAATCCAAGGGGGAAGACTCCTTCCTCTTCTTCCAGAAGGCCACAGCCCTCCTCTAGCTCCAGGTTCCCAAATGCGGCCTGTGAGCAGACCTTTCAATCTAGGACATTCAAACTTTTACCCTGCAGATCCATAGACATTCCTTTCTTAACCGAATACTGCCCTTCTATTATGGAGATTGTTACCTATTACAATCTGGGGTTTCTTCTTTCTTTGGAAAGAACCATTAATTACGATCTTGTCTCCGAATTTTACAACAACCTACAACCAAGCTCTAAAGGGGGTTTCGAGTTCACCACTCGGGTCGGGAAGATGAATCTCGACTTTTCTTATGAGATTTTGGCTGAGTACTTGGGTGGTCGACGATCACCGAATCTTTATTCCCTTTATCCTGACCTTCCTAAGCCTCTGCTAGCACCCTTTGCCGACGTTACCCCTGATTCCATTCATCAGTATTTCTTTGGTTATCCGCGTCCAGATGGTCTTGATGAGCTTGGACCTGACTTTCCTACATTTGCTGCACTACGTCTGTCTCCCTCTAGTTATATACTATTCAAGATCATTACCAATTGTATTCTTCCAATCACCTCAAAACCCTTAGCTGAGATCCGACCCTATCACTGCTTGATGCTTTACGGCATGCACAGCCGTTCAGATTTTGATATTATGGAGAGCATCTTCCAGTCCATTTTGTCTTATCGAGAGGAGTCCACCCGCCGCACTGTCTACATGCCTTTTGGTCACGTCATCACCGACTGGCTCATGTCAGTAGGTGTTGATGTTTCCAAGGGTCGGACGGTGCATATGGTACGACAGGATTGCAGACTTGGCCGGCGTGCTTTCGCCAAGTCTGGCATCATTATTCGGGGGCCCGATCGGATGTTGATCTGGAAAGATGGTAGGGTTCTTGGGGAGTTACCACGGGGAGTTCCACAGGGTCAGGCGCTAGCCGCTGTTGCTGATGACGATGACTATGATGAGCCGGATCCAGATCTCCGATGGCAGATCTCAGAGCTAGATCAGACTGTTCAGGAGCTCATTTAGCTGGGGGCGGCAGATCGTGAGGAGTTTCGTTCGGGTTTTCGCTCTTTCGATTCCCGACTGACTAGGATCGAGACCGATCTCTCAGGGACCCGCACTCTCCAGCAGACATGGTATGACGAGTGGCGCGCCCACACATTTCCTGGAGGTGCACCTTCTGCAAGTTTTGCACCAGGGTCTTATGCTCCTACCGATGCTGCGATGGACGATCTTATGCGCGATGATGACCCCCCCACTGACACTTGACCTCAGATAGTTGTTGTTTTATCATGATCTGACGTTGTATGACTTTTGGCTATATGCCTTCTGACTTTGTTGTTGTGACCTTGAGTCACACATATTTTACTACGTACTTGGATGTTTTCATGTCTTGACCCATATATTTTATCTGCCATGCTTACTCTGCTATTGTTGATGTCATGCTGTTTGTATATCTATTATGTGCATGATTATTCGATTGACATATTTATGCTTACATTGCCATGTCTAGTTGATCCTTATGGATATTATGGCCTGCTTTGGGAGTCTATATTTCATACTCATATGATACATGTGACTGCTTTGTCTTAGCTTAATCTTTTCATATGTGTTCGTATGATTAATCCACATATTATCACATTTTTGAGTTGGGACCCTCTAGGTTTGAGGGGGAGTGTATCTTAACAGTCCCTCTTACCCCTTTTCGGTGTTCGACAAAGGGGGAGAGTGTGTGATTGGTTAAGTTCAGAATGACCATGTTGTAGGGGGAGGATCTGGATTCCCCTATGATTCATAATATTGGAAAATTGATTGAGAATTCCTAAACTTAAAATCGGGTTGTCAAACAACAAAAAGGGGGAGATTGTTGATGCAGTCTGGCCCTGATTGCTGTTTTGGTGTTGACAATGATTTTAGTTTAAGAGAATGATTATGATATGGAAAATCCTAATCTGGGAGGTTAGGTGGATTATGATTAAGTCCTGATCGAGGATTAGGCATGATATGGAAAACCCTAACCTGGGAGGTTAGGTGTGATGATTGTGATGATTATGATTAAGTCCTAATCGAGGATTAGGCATGATGTTGGAAAATCCTAACCTGGGAGGTTAGGTGTGGAAAATCCTAGCTTGGAGGGCTAGGTGTTGAAAATCCTAACCTGGGAGGTTAGGTGTTGGAAAAGTCTTAGTTCGGAAGGGTTGGGTGAAAAGTCCTAGCTTGGAGGGCTAGGTGAAAAGTCCTAACTTGGAGGGTTAGGTGCAAATTCCCATCCTGGAGAATTAGGTGAAAAAGTCCTGGCTTGGAGGGTCAGGTACCTAGCTTGGAGGGCTAGGTTGGATGATGTTCTAACTCGGAAGAGTTGGGTGAAAAGTCCTAGCTTGGAGGGCTAGGTGAAAAGTCCTAGCTTGGAGGGCTAGGTGAAAAGTCCTAACTTGGAGGGTTAGGTGCAAATTCCCAACTTGGAGAGTTAGATGGAAAAATCCTTAGCTTGGAGGGCTAAGGTGGATGAATCCCTAGCTTGGAGGGCTGGGGAGAGTCACAGGATCGGTCTGGTGACCGATCAGGGACTGTTGGCACGCTGCTCCTTAGTGGATCGGTCTGGTGACTGATCCAGCTATGTCTGATCGGACTGGTGACCGATCAGGGAGTGCACAGTGAGATTGGGAATCTACTGTGTGGCTCTTGATCGATCCGGAGACCGATCAGGGAGCAGGCTGCTTCCTTGCTGTCTTGCTCCTGATCGGTCTGGTGACCGATCAGGGAGCAAACAGTGAGTGAGTTCCCGTGCTGATCAGAGCCTTGGATCGGTCCGGTGACCGATCAGGAACCTTGGGTTTGATTAAAAAGTTACTGTTCATCTGCTTTGATCGGTCTGAGTGACCGATCAGGATCCAATCTGATCGGTCTGGTGACCGATCAGGATCAACCCTGATCGGTCTGGTGACCGATCAGGCGTGTATTGCTGTGAGAGCTGGGAATCCCAGCAGAGTAGTGGATCGGTCTGGTGATCGATCCACTCACCCTGGATCGGTCCGGTGACCGATCACTTTAATTCAAATTTTACTGTCAGACGTCGTCAGAGCGTCTGATCGTATCCGATTTGCTGATGTATGTGATATGCTTTGTGATCTCCTGCTCTAATGCTCTGATTGAGTTTCAGGTGACAGGGGAGGATTCAAACACTCAAGGAGAAGTCAGGAAGTGCTTTCCTTGGAGCAGGTTTGTCCCTTTTCCCATCTCAGGTTGCAACGGTGAGCTGCGGACTGGAGCTAAGACTGGAGCTCGACTGAGGAGCTCAGTGAGTCCAGAGATAGCTCAGTAGAGGCTGGCGTTGGCAGAGGAGTAGCTGGGAGCTACAGAGATGGTGTCACCCGTCGCTTGGCGGAGAAACAAAAAGAATGCGAGAGTTGAGTTCAAACTAGAGATTCAGTTTTTGAAAACCTGTGTGTTCTTGCGTTCTGCTGCGAGAAGCTTGCTGCTCTTGAGTTCTTCATCCATTCTAAGCAAGCTATTGAGAAGCATACATCATACTTGAGCGCTTGAAGGAGAAAACAAGAAGCTTGGAGTCCGACAGTGGGAAGACACAAAGCAGACGGGGTCTGCGTGAGATCGCCACTGGGTGGAGCTCGGGAAGCTGGCTGTGTTTAATCCTTGCTAAGTGTTTGAGTAAGATCTTTCTTGTTGTTGTTTCATTGTGCTCATTATATATCATTGTTTGAAACACACTGTGGAGAGGTTTCTCCACCGAGAAGGAGGTTGCTTCATATCCGGTGTTAATCGGGGCTTGATCTGCCGACGATCAAGGGATCGCCCACCTCAAGGGCACGCCAAGGAGTAGGGGCAAGTTATCCCCGAACCTTGTAAACCTTCCTTGTTAGCGATCTTGCTAGTTGTGTGTGCTTTGCAATCATTTGTTTTCTGCATACTCTGGTTTTCAATTCTTTCCGCTGTGCTACTGATATTTGAGTTGCAGAAATCGTGATTAGTTTTCAAGGGGCAAGCGATTGTCTATATTCACCCCCCCTCTATAGCCATCTCGTTCCCAACATAAACTGCATCCATTGGATTTGATTAAAGGATAATGTAACATTATCCTTTAAGTTTTAATTATTTTAATTAAAACTTTATCTCGCTCGAGTATGTTGTGGGAATCTCCATATCGATGTTGTAAACTATAAGTAGCAATAGCGCCAACAATTAATTGCCATCGCCCTTCATCCCAATTGGTAAGTGGGTTAGTTTGTTTGGTAGAGGGCTTGGGTTCGATCCTCTTTGGCACCAAATATCTTTTTCATTTCTTTTAGGCGCTTGGACTATCTTTTTGATTCTTCGTCTTCTGGGTGATTTCCGGCCATCCGAAGTTAGGCTCACCCGAACCCGACTTCGGCCTTTCGCCCCTCGAGCGTCCTTCCTCCCGGCTTCTCATTCCTCGGACACCGCGCACGTCCTTCTCGCTCCACCGGTGTACTCTTCCGCAGCTTCCGCGTCCCTCGGATTGTACTGAGCCCGTCGGCTCACTTCCCCGCGCAATCCTTCTCGTCCACTGCGTCTTACGCTCGACTTCCTCCGTACCTAAGTTCCTGCACACTTAGCAGAGGGATTAAAACCAACAGGACCTAACCTAACTTGGTTGATCGCATCAAAACCAACCGGGGCACCAACATGACTATGGCTAGAGGGGGTGAATAGTCGATCACCCACTTAATTCACGGTTTCTTTCTAAAAGTGTTAGCACGCACAAGCGGAAACTTAAACTATAAATTAAAACCAATGCTAACACAAACTGTTTATGTGGTTCGAAGATAAAGCTCCTACTCCACGGCTATCCGTAAGGTGGACGATCCCAATCCGTCGGTGGATGAGTCCCCGGAAGACCTCCGGCTAGCTCTTGTCGCTCCTTGTGGGTGAAGAAATCTCAGTACAAACTCCCGACAATACTTGAGCACTAGAAGACTACTAATAAGCTCTAACCAAGCTTATTTTGTCAACCCTTTCTCAGCCAAACCGAACTCTCTTAAATAGAGCTCATAGCTGAAAAGAGTCGTTACCAGTCGACTAGTCTAAGCACCAGTCGACTGGTCCAACTTGGATTCAAATGTTACAGCCCAACGTTCGAATTCCTGCCACCATCAGTCGACTGATCCAAGGATCAGTCGACTGATCTTTCTGTGCACTTCATCAGTCGACTGATTCAAGCATCAGTCGACTGGTCCACCCCTAAACCTAGGGTTTCCCTTCCTGAGTACACTTCTCTTAGCATTCGAACCCTCATGACTTAGCTGACTCTTCATCCAGCAGCCTCGACCTGTTGCCTTCAAGTCTTCTTCAACTTTGGCTCTCGTCCCTCGGATGCATGCAAGCTCATGGCTCGTCTCCCATGTCATCCTTCACGTATGTGATAAATACTATATTATTGATTATTTGAGCTGCTAAAATCCATGTTTGACCTATGTTTTTATTGCTAAAATTGTGAAATTGCCCTAGGTTTTAGAACTTACTCTTGTTTTGGACTTAATTGCAAATTTGCATAAAATTGGATTATTTGGCCACTAAATTCTTGATCTATTTTTGTAGGCATCAAAGGTTCAAGGATCTAGGGCATATTGGGTCAAACTCGAGTCGGAAGTGACCCGGATCGAATTATCAAGATTATGATTAAATCTGGGCCGTCCGATTCAAAAGCGGCTAGATCTGAGCCATCCGGGATCATCTGAAGCAATCCAAGCTAGGGCTAGGGTTGATCAAGCACCATGATCAAGATCTGAAGGTTTCATCCCAATCAGAGCTAAATCAACCGTTGGATCAAGCTCGGAGGGCTCTAGATCGTCCATTCACAGATTGAGTTGATCTGGACCATCCGTTGCACATCTGGAGGATCCGAGCTACCACGAGGCAAATCCTGATCCCAGATCATCATCATCAAAATTTGGATCAAATCAGAGCAAGATCAGCCGTTGGATTGATGTGGAGAAATCTGGGCCGTCCGGCTTAAGTATTTAATCAAAATTTCCCTGCCTTCAGCCGTTGTCGCATCTTCGCCGCAAGTCTCCAATTCTTCGTGTTCTTCCTTTTTTTTTCTTCAGTTCTTCTTCAATTCGAGGCGCGACCACCTCGATTCCAACCGAAATTCATCATCTGAATCCTTGGGAAGTAGTCTCGATCAAAAATTCGTCTCAAACTTCATCCGGACAGAGGTTGTTGAGGGTTTCGCATTCTCTGTGGTCCGGGAGCTTGAATCTCAGTTACACTCAAGTTCAGATCACCTGAGCCGCTTGTAGGGGTTCTCAGGTGAGCTCAGGTCGTCTCCAAATCTTCATCGCAGCTCAACAAGCCGAGATTAAAGGGCTCGGATTGGAATTTTCCCAGTTGAAGTAGTTTGAGCAGAATTGATGGATTGAACTTGTTTTCCACTGATTTGCTGAGCCTAGGGGTTCGAAGCCAGCTCTTGATTGACAACCAAGAAGATTTTGAGCTCTGGAAGGAATCAAGGAGTAGTTTAATTAGATTTCAATTCAGTTTTTGTAGTCATTTCATTTCTGCTAAACTCTGTTTCTGTAATTTTCAGTTTTCTGCTGTCTAATTTGTAATTCTGAATCGTTTGCTTTCATTAGGTTTTTAATCTTCGAGTTTAGTAAGTTAGAAACTTGTTTAGTGATAGATTGAGTTAAATTTTAGTTTAATTATAGCTTAAATTGTTGCGTGCCAAATTCCCAGCTTGCGTGCCATTCAATTCCAGCATTTCCTTTCAGTTTTTGAGTTTGTCTCAGATTGCTGGTTTTCTGAATTTTTCCAAGTTGTTTAGTTGTTGATTTTTGCTCTCGCAATAGATAGATAGTTTGCATTAGATAGAATAGCATTTAAGTGTATTTCCTGCAGTCCTATTGTTGCGTGCCATTCAAATTCAGTGAATTCCCTTTTAGTTTCTGATTTGTATCAGAGTTCAGTTTTCTACATCGTTTCCTTATATTACAGTGGTTAATTCCTCCATTCGAGTCTGATATATGCCTGCTCAGTAAACCTATAGCTTAGTTTCGATTCCTGCAACTCTTTCCCTGTTTGCAGCTTAGATAGAGCTGAATTTCTGCACCTACATCTGAAATTTCAGCCCTTGCGTGCCAATTGAATTGAACCCTTTTTGCATTTGAATTCAACTTGTTTCTTTGTGGCATCTGATTGAATTGAAATCAATAAGTTGCATTCATTCATTTCGAATTCCTTTGCATTTGTGGCTTCCAAAATTGTAGTTAGTTTGAGTTAACATTTGTAGTATGTTTAATTTCCGAAATGCATAAATAGCAACTGCTTTAAGCTTGATTTGCTTCAGAAAGTTTATATCACACCTTCGATTTCTTTCCATCAGAATTTACTGTGCATTTGAATTTAGGCTTGCTTTTCCAAACTTCGGTTAAATCCTATAGCTTGACTCGGTTTCCATTGGTGGAAGTATCAAGTGCCATCTCTTTGCTTAGTTCCATTGTTCACTTTCCTTTATTTTCATTTCATTTTCATTCTCAATTGCTATCCAACTTCAATCACTTATTTGAAACCCAAAAATACAAACGACTCATAAACCAAGCTCGAATCAAACACGTCAACTAGCTCCGAGAAAAATACGACCTGTGACCCCTATATTACATTTTCATACTTTTAATTGTAAAAGGGTTTCCAGTTATTCATTCACATTTAAATCTGATGAGCCCACACTTTCGTGACAATTTAATCTAGTATTCTGGGCCTATCAGTATGCCTCGAAGTGCGCTTCCCTTGGCTCATCGTCCCTACTTTGTTCATGGTCCATCGGATGCATGCAAACCCACGGCTCGTCTCCCCATGCCATCCTTCACTAGACCCGAAGACGTCCAACTAAGTCAATGTGTATCCTACAAACCTGCACACTCAAATACACATATCAAACACAAGGGTGAACCTAACTTAAACCCTTTGCCCAAACATCAAAACACATGGTCACTCCGGACTATAGATTGCCCCTACAAGGCCTGTGTCGACGCCCGTACCACGGTCATAAGTGCGATGTCAGGGAGCGGATGTCGTAAGGACAGATTTTGGGGTAGATCGTCGACTGGCCGACCCGAGTGACGTTGGGTCTCTTAAGTAACATCTCCGAGTGACGCAAAAGCATTCTCCGAGTTAGGGAGAGCTCGGATGTGATTAATCCACCTAAACCCAAGTCACGTGAATAAGTTGCTGAGAGAGTGCCGATTAGGACTCCGTGAGGGGTGGCCAGAGGGCTCCGGGCTCGGCCGTCGAGACCTTGTGCTCAGGACCACAGTAACAGGTGTCTTGGGTGTCAGACGAGGTCGACCACTTGGCATCCAGCTCTGGGACTCGGGTCGGAGTGCGCCTTGATGCTGGCTCAATCGGGTGCCCTGGGTCGAGTAAGCCCTAGGATTCTTACCCCGCCCTTCGTATCAGTCTGCTCGCACGTGGCGGGTCCGACTTGGCCTTAGGTGGTGCCAGACTGGCTGACCGAGCGGCACGTAAGCTAGGTCGGGATCATAAGCACCCCCCTCGAGTCTAGTCGAAGGAGGCGCCGAATCTGATTGACTAGACCCATAGTGTGGAACGAGCCTGGCACTTCCGAATGAGCGTCGGCCTGACCGATCTGCATAACCTAATGCCCGATCGCCCCACGGGACGTCGAACGTGTCCCATCCGACCGTCTTATTAGTCTTGTCCCTGACTATCGCCGAGCCGATTCAAATCTCCCGTATTAATTGTCGTTTTAACTGCGAAGCCACGTGCCTGCTACCTATTGGTCTCCCGGTCGCCGAAGCGACCGTTGCCTGACACAGCGAATGGGTGGCTTGCGCGTGTGACGCCGAGCCTCGGGAATTACCTTGAGTTTGATCGGACGACCCACGTTCCTTCCCGCCTTTTCCCCGAATCACCATTGGGCGGCTGTCGTCGCCTACTCGGCCCTATAAATAGGCCTTTACCCCCGCCGTTTTTACCATCGCCTTTCTCTCTGACGCCGTAAAGCTGCTCCTGCGCGCTCTGCTAGGGTTTCGGCGACTCCCCCTTTCTGGTCATCTTCTCCGGCCACCTTTCTTTCCCTCGGTTAGTTCTCCTTTTCACTCGGTCTCTTGCCTTTTCACTCAGTCCCTTTCCTTTTTACTCGTCCATGGACTCTCCTTCTTCCCCCTCGGACCCGTGGTACACTACCATGGTGTTCGAGATCCACCACCACGATCTCGACCAAATCCAAGCCGAATACCGTATTCATTCCGACTACCAAATTTGCCTACCCGATCCGACCGACCATCCCGAGACCACCCTCTTAGCTTCATAACGATTTCCCGAGACCACCTTCAGGTTGGGCTTCGTTTTCCTATCCACCCCTTTATCTCCTCAGTCTGTCGCTCTTTTTAGATCCCGCACTCTCAACTCGCCCCGAACGCCATTCGCCTGATGTGCGGTTCGGTAATCATTTTTACTCTATACAAGATCCCCCTCGAACCTGAGATCTTTTACTTCTTTTTTTATCCCAAGAGGCAGGAGTCGGGCGACTTCTTCTTTCAAGCCCAAGCCAAGACCTCCTTTTTGTCGAAATTTATAACCTCGAACAAGGGTTGGAAGGAGCACTTTTTCTTCATAAATACCACCCTGGCCCCGAGCTAGCCAACCACTTGGATCTCTGACCTGCCTCCATCTCCCCCACTCCCCAAAAATTACCGAACCCTTCCCTCTTATCAGTTGGCCTTGTCTAAAATCGGGGGCCGACATTTCCACGGGGGTCATCTGCTAAGTGAGGGGATTTTGTACGTGTTTGGCCTCAGCCAAGTGTCGTTCTGCCGACCCCGATCACTCGGTAAGCCTTCCTCTCTGTTCTTCGGATATTTTTAGCTAACTAAACTATTATTATTTTGCACCGAATATGATGTTAGTGGCTGTTCTCGAGGAAGGGTTCGGCATGGACGACGCCGAACTGGAATCCCGGGTCGGCGAGCAGCTGGCCAGACGAGAAGCAGCTTCGCTTGTTGCGACTCCCGCTAACATGTCTTCTTCCTCTGGTAACGGAGCAACGCCGGCTGCAGATCCCAAGTCGATAGAGGTGGAGGACGAGCCTCCGGTCTCCAGGCGCCAGAGGGACCGACCGGCCGACTCAGAGGTCGCGCCTCCAGCCGCCCCAACAACCGGAGCCTCCACTAGCGCCCAGCCGAAGAAGAAGAAGAAGGCGACACCCCAACCTCCAGCCCTTACCCCAACTCTCAGTCGGGCTGGTCCTTCAACTGCTCCGGTGCCGCCTACCCAGGGGGATCCCCTTGCCCCCCTACTGAAGAAACGAGAGTTCGACCACTGCACCTGGTCATGCCCTCGCGCGCCGTCTCGGCCACGGGCTATGAGAGGCCGACTGGCGAGCCTACCGAGAGATCCTAGGAGGTCCATTTGTATGGTACCCTGGGCAACCACTTCTACCAGGGCCTTCGAGAGGCTAACTACCGGGGCCCGACCAGCCGAGCTAACGCCTTCCTCTCCGAGGCCAGTCAGGTGATAGATTGACTGGCGTGCTAGAGGGGGAGGGGGTGAATAACACTTTTTTTGTTGATGTCTCTACAAGGTTGTTAGCACAGCGGAAACAATAATATGCAAAGGACAATAAAAACAATGCTAACAAGTAACTGTTGGTGCAATTTGCACTAATAGTTAAACCTGAGTTTTGATGAATGACAAATAGGTTAAAGTTAGACTTGCTTTTGGTTTTGACCTCTTTACTAAGTGTGCAGGGTTGAAAGACTTAGGACCTGACACCAGGCTGAAGTCCAGGGTGGTTGAGTCCTAGCGGGAAGTCCAGGGTGGTTGAGTCCTGGCGAGAAGTCCAGTTGGGTTCACGGGGCCTGACAACTGGCTGAAGCCCAAGTTGGTTGAAATTTGGCAAAAAGACCAGGGTGGTTGAGCCTTGGCAGGAAGACCTGGTGGGTTAAGAAGTTGAGTAGAGCTGCACGAGGTAAGTGAGGTAAGTCACTAGAGGAGCGAACCAGTGAGGACGGGTCCTATTTTAGGACTGTAGGCGCGGTCCAACTTAGGCCCATTTTGGTGACCTCGGTTGAGTCCTGGTTAGATCCTTATCCAGGTTTGGACGGGGTCTAATTAACTCTAAATGCATTAACTCTATTTTACAGAATTTATTTAATTAGATTCTAAATGCATTAACTCTATTTTACAGAATTTATTTAATTAGATTTTGTAGTTGAATTTTATAAAATTATTCCTTATCTAAAGCCTTGGTGGAGGATAAATTATCATTTAAATTATTCGTATTTCCTTCTTTTTAGAGAATAAAATTACTCCTACTAATGCTTAAAATTCTCACGTAAAGCTTAGCTGGAAGGATAAAATCTCCTGTTAAATTATTAATAAAATTGTAAGAGGATAAAACCTCTCGGTTAACTTTTCAATATTCTGTATTTATATTTTATTTAAATTATTTTCTTAATTGAAGCAAAGGATAGAAACATTATCTTTTTTTTAATTATTTTATCTTGTTGATGGATAAAATTTGAGCTGAGAAGATCATGCATCGAGGCACTATAAATAGAAGCAAGCAAGCCCTCTAACAGATAAGAAAATTTGATTCTGGTTCAAGCTTTGGCGCTCTCTTGCTTCCACGCTCCTCTGCTGCGGTTTGTACTTTGACTCGACGCTGTCCGACCGCTGCTGGAAGATCGCTCCCAACACCCAAGCTGCTTTAGATAAATCTAAGTGTTGGGTAACGAATTTTTTTCTGCACTTAAATTATTTAAGGGGGAAGTGTAGGGCTGTTACACTTCCGCCCAATCTTGTATTCGAATCACTCTATCGGTAGTTTGTCGATAGAGGTTTTTAGTGGATTGCCCACAGGAAAGGTTCAAGGAACCTGGGCCTTCGAGTAGGAGTCGGCGAAGGCTCCGAACGAAGTAAAACTCCTCGTGTAATTTTTTTTATTTTTCGCTTTCGCATTTCGTTTTAATTTTTCCGCTGCGCACGTTATAAAAAGCATCGTACAATTTTCTATCGACTCTGATTTTATAACGAAGATTTTAAAAGTCACGTGATTCACCCCCCCCTCTCACGTGCATCGGTCCTACAAGTGGTATCAGAGCCAAGTTCGCTCTGTATCGGTGCAACCACCATAAGAGCCGGGGGAAATCCAATTCTTTTTCGTTTGTTTTTGTGTTTTCACTGCACGATCTAAATTAGGTATTGTTGCCTAAATTTAGATATTTTCTATCAATTTTACTCGAATTTGGGCAACACCATTTCGAGTCGTTTTTTGTTCCTTTCTTCTCCTTTTCCTACCACACTACTAATCCAAGACCTAGTCTTGGAACAAGTGTTTTTGTTGTTGTCTATTTCAGATGGCTCAAGGTGAAGGATATAGTACTGCCCATCCTCCGCTCTTCAATGGGGAAGACTTCCCTTACTGGAAATGAAGAATGGAGGTGTACCTAAAGACTGATATGGATCAATGGTTCGCGGTGCAATCTGGCTACGAACCACCAATGGACGAGGGAAACAATGCACTACTGAAGAATGACAGATGGAACCTAGAAATGAAGAAAAGGGCTCAGATTGAGTTCAAAGCACAGAACACACTCCAATGCGGACTAACCAAAGAGGAATTGAACCGTATCGGCCCAACTGAATCTGCCAAAGAACTTTGGGACAAACTGATTGAACTGCATGAAGGCACCTCAGATGCGAAGGTAACAAAAAGAGATTTGTTATTGAATAAATTATTTAACATAAAAATGCAGGAAGGTGAGTCTGCAAGCCAACTCCATGCCCGGATCAAGGACATACTAAATGGACTCCACCTCATTGGGCACAAACAAGAAAATAGAGATATTATAAGGTATGCACTAAATGCCTTTCCTAGAAACTCTTTATGGGCATCCATCATAGATGCTTATAAAATTTCTTGGAATCTTTCCAAAATAAATTTAGATGAACTATTCTGTGAATTAGAACTGCACGAACAAACTAACGCCAAGGCCGAGAAAGGAATTGCTTTGTTTGTAGGTTCTTCAAAAGAAGTCAAGTCGAAGAAGAAAATTCAAGAATCAGAAGAAGAGTCAGACTCAGACTCAGATGACGAGGAACAAATGGTTAACTTAGTAAGAAAAGTCCTCGCCAAAAAGAAAAGCAAATTCTCGAAAAGATATTTCCAAAAGATAATGAAGCCAACCAGTTATGGAGACAAAAGCAAAATAACCTGCTTCGGTTGCAACAGAAAAGGACACTTCAAACATGAATGTCCCTACAAAACGGAGGACCAATCAAAGAAAAGCAAGAAGAAGAAGGCTCTTCAAGCCACCTGGGACGAGAGTTCGGATGACTCTGACTATGAACCACCAAAGAAGACAAGCTATCTCGCGCTAATGGCAACTGGACCCGGGTCAGACTCGGAGCACGACGAAGATTCCGAATACGAGTCGAGTCAAGAGATCGGACTCTTTTCGGACGACTCGACTAAGGTATATTTAGATTCAGTTAATGAAATTTTTTTAAGATTATTTCCATTTTAAATAAAAAATTACTTGCATCTGAATCTAGGAATGACCAGCTCCTTAAGGAAAATCAAGACCTTAAGGAGCAATTAATTAATACCAGAACATTAACTGAACAAACTCAAAATCAAAAGACAATTGAGCTTGAAACTGAAAACTCCACTCTAAAGGGCGAAGTCCTAAAACTTAAGGATCTACTAGCAACTTTCATAACCCGATCCAAGAACCTTGACCTCATTCTTGGATCACAAAAGGGCATGTACAATAAATCTGGGATAGGATATAAATCAGGATCAGCCCAAAGATCCTTTATCTCCTTTATCCACCCCCGCAAAAATCAACGAAAAGCGTGGGTTCCGAAAGCTTACCTAACAAATCAAGTAGGTCAGAATCAACATTATGTCCCAAAAAGGGACATCCACTACATTGACCCTAGATACCCAGTCTACAATTTAGGGGGAAGCTCCAAATTAGTTGGCACCTCAAAGTCACCCTTTACCCGTCTGGGTACCTAGGACTAGTTTCAAAAGTTAGTCTGACACTTGACCTACTCAGTACCAGGGTAGGGCGAGCTGATAGTACGTTAGGGAAGCTGATCTAAGGAGTCAGGTAGGGGAAGGCGTCCTCTATTTGGTCTTCTTAGCCCAGTGGAACTAGCCGAAGCTACCTCGCCACATCTTAGACTAGTTAGACCAAGGAGTTTCAATAGGTAGGTTAAAAGTACAACTTCCTTAAGCGGTTTTGCCTAGAAAGTGGTTGTTGATCCAATAAGGCTTCGGCCAAAGAAGACCTCTGTGCCTCGCCACAGCCTGGAAACCAATTATGGAAGTATACTTTTAAACTGCTTCTTGTCAAACCTGAATCTAACAAAAGGTCAGATTAACTTTTATAAATCAAACTCAAACTTATCTCACACAATTAATAGGATCCCTTTGATTGACAACTTAGATCAAGTGAGATGAATAAGGACAACTAAAATCAAATTCAAAATTCAAATTAACAAAATCAAATTTCAAAATTCAAATTAACAAAATCAAATTTCAAAATTCAAATTAACAAAATCAAATTTCAAAATTCAAATTAACAAAATCAAATTTCAAAATTCAAATTAACAAATTCAAAATTCAAAATTCAAATTAACAAAATCAAATTTCAAAATTCAAATTAACAAAATCAAATTTCAAAATTCAAATTAACAAAATCAAATTTCAAAATTTAAATTAACAAAATCAAAGTTCAAAATTCAAACTAACAAAATCAAAGTTCAAAATTCAAACTAACAAAATCAAAGTTCAAAATTCAAATTAACGAATTCAAAATTCAAAATTCAAATTAACGAATTCAAAATTCAAAATTCAAATTAACAAAATCAAAATTAATAAAATTCAAATTAATTCAAAATTCAAATTCAAAAATTAATAAAATTCAAATTAATTCAAAATTCAAATTTAAAAATTAATAAAATTCAAATTCAAAATTCAAAATTAATAAAATTCAAATTCAAAAATTCATAAAATTCAAATTCAAAATTCAAATTCAAAATTTAAATTCAAAAATTAATAAAATTCAAAATACAAATTCAAGTTTTAAATTCTTTAGGATGTTTAAAATTTTCTTAAATTTTTTTTAAAAAAAAATTCAAAAACTTAACCTACGGTTTTAAATTCATAAACTTAGTTTGAGTTTAACTACGGTTAGACATTCAAAATGGGCTAAACTTTCTTACTTGGTTCAGGGGGAGCTTGAGTTTATATTTTGTATTCTAACTCTCAAAAATGTTTAGTGAAAACTGTTTTAGAAAATATCTTCTTTAATTGAACAAGGAATTAAAAAAAAATATCTTGAAATTTTTTTCTCAAATTAATCCTGAAAACTGTTTTAGAAACTGTTGGTGCAATTTGCACTAATAGTTAAACCTAAGTTTTGATGAATGACAAATAGGTTAAAGTTAGACTTGTTTTTGGTTTTGACCTCTTTACTAAGTGTGCAGGGTTGAAAGACTTAGGACCTGACACCAGGCTGAAGTCCAGGGTGGTTGAGTCCTGGCGGGAAGTCCAGGGTGGTTGAGTCCTGGCGAGAAGTCCAGTTGGGTTCACGGGGCCTGACAACTGGCTGAAGCCCAAGTTGGTTGAAACTTGGCAAAAAGACCAGGGTGGTTGAGCCCTGGCAGGAAGACCTGGTGGGTTAAGAAGTTGAGTAGAGCTGCACGAGGTAAGTGAGGTAAGTCACTGGAGGAGCGAACCAGTGAGGACGGGTCCTATTTTAGGACTGTAGGCGCGGTCCAACTTAGGCCCATTTTGGTGACCTCGGTTGAGTCCTGGTTAGATCCTTATCCAGGTTTGGACGGGGTCTAATTAACTCTAAATGCATTAACTCTATTTTACAGAATTTATTTAATTAGATTCTAAATGCATTAACTCTATTTTACAGAATTTATTTAATTAGATTTTGTAGTTGAATTTTATAAAATTATTCCTTATCTAAAGCCTTGGTGGAGGATAAATTATCATTTAAATTATTCGTATTTCCTTCTTTTTAGAGAATAAAATTATTCCTACTAATGCTTAAAATTCTCACGTAAAGCTTAGCTGGAAGGATAAAATCTCCTGTTAAATTATTAATAAAATTGTAAGAGGATAAAACCTCTCGGTTAACTTTTCAATATTCTGTATTTATATTTTATTTAAATTATTTTCTTAATTGAAGCAAAGGATAGAAACATTATCTTTTTTTTAATTATTTTATCTTGTTGATGGATAAAATTTGAGCTGAGAAGATCATGCATCGAGACACTATAAATAGAAGCAAGCAAGCCCTCTAACAGATAAGAAAATTTGATTCTGGTTCAAGCTTTGGCGCTCTCTTGCTTCCACGCTCCTCTGCTGCGGTTTGTGCTTTGACTCGACGCTGTCCGACCGCTGCTGGAAGATCGCTCCCAACACCCAAGCTGCTTCAGATAAATCTAAGTGTTGGGTAACGAATTTTTTTCTGCACTTAAATTATTTAAGGGGGAAGTGTAGGGCTGTTACACTTCCGCCCAATCTTGTATTCGAATCACTCTATCGGTAGTTTGTCGATAGAGGTTTTTAGTGGATTGCCCACAGGAAAGGTTCAAGGAACCCGGGCCTTCGAGTAGGAGTCGGCGAAGGCTCCGAACGAAGTAAAACTCCTCGTGTAATTTTTTTTATTTTTCGCTTTCGCATTTCGTTTTAATTTTTTCGCTGCGCACGTTATAAAAAGTATCGTACAATTTTCTATCGACTCTGATTTTATAACGAAGATTTTAAAAGTCACGTGATTCACCCCCCCTCTCACGTGCATCAGTCCTACAGTAACAACAAAAATTTACTTGGTATCCACCCAAATGGGTGACTAATCCAAGGATCCATGCACGTACGCCACTTCCACTATGAAAAATCTCCTTCAGGTGGAGAAACATTTATAGTGGAGTTGTCTTCCTCTTTACAGAATGTAGTGAATGAAGAGAGAGGAAGATGCGAGGACTTTTCACACGAGCAGCACTTCGTTATTGTATGGAACCGTACCGCTCACGTGCAAAAAGGTCCTCCTTTTATAGGACAACAGGACAAACTCGCAGTCTATCCAGCCTCGCACCAGTCGACTGCCCCTGGGGCAGTCGACTGTCCTAGCATTAATTGCTAGCCAACGGCTAGTTTTCGGTGTACACTAGTCGACTGCCTCTGGGCCAGTCGACTGGTAGAAGGCTGAAAACCTTCTATGAGTTTTGGCAGTTGACTCCCCTCTGGCCAGTCGACTGCCCACTCACTTCCAACCATTCTTCACATGCTCCTTCACGTGTGCCTTCAGGTTCACTCCCTTGGCTCGCCCCTTGAAGTCATCTTCCTCTGGCTCTCATCCCTCGGATGCGCACACAAGCCTTCCCTTGGCTTGCCTCCATGCCACCCTTCACGTGTGCCCTTGAAGTCCACTTCCCGGCTTGCCCATGGAGTCCTCCACCCTCGGCTCTCGTCCCTCGGATATGTTCACCATGTGTAATTCTCCAAGTCCTGCAAACTCAATCACACACATCAAATACAACAGAATACTCTAGCCTTAGACATATTCACATACACACATCAAAACCATGATCTTCCAATCATTTAAGGGCCAATTGCCTCAACAATCTCCACCTTTTTGATGTGTGGCAATATGTTTATGTTTAGAGATAAATAACATCCAACAATAACAGTAACAATAGATAGCAATTGAAAAACATAAGACATAGCAAATCTAAGAGGTAACCTCCCCCTTAATCCATGTCTTCTCCCATTTTCAATTCTACTCATGATCCAAGTTAAGTTTCCACTTAACACTAAACAATATTAAAAATGTAAGACATATCAAAACCTAAGAGGTAACCTCCCCCTTAATCCATGTCTTCTCCCATTTTTAATCATCCAAGGTCTAAGTTAGACAAAATACCTTAAACCATCCATTCCAAGTCAAAATTCTAACTTAAACCACCCATTCTCCCTCTTTAACACCATCAAAATGATTGCCTCAAGCAACCCAACCCTAGGGTATCAAATGAGAGAAAGTTGGATTTCTAAAAAATAATACAGAATCTGAAAACAGGCGTGCCAGACATTTTTCAAGTTCTGTGCCGAATTTCAAAAATATCCAGAAAAAACCAAAAAATTTCAAAAATTCTAAAAACTTGCAGACATGTTTGAAATGATATACTCTATCAAGGAAAAATATCAGTCCATATAAAATTTCAAACATGCTTGACTTTTGATAAAAACTCAAAATCTTTGAAAACCACTAAGTTTTGTATCAAAATCACAATCTAATTTTGGAATCAATTATCTTTTAAAGGTATGACAAAGTATATAAAACATTAAATGGTTTTCAAAGGTTTAAAATGCCCAACTATAATCTTTGGGCAAAGTGTCCATTGATTAAACAATATGCTACAAGCACAAGTGAACCAAATGTATCACCTTAATGGATCAAGCACACTTTTTCAAATGTAATATCCCAAGGTTCATCCTATATTTCTACAAAACACATTCCGAGGCCTCTTCTTAAGGATGTAAACTTCGATTCGAGAAGAGACTTGGTAAAAATGTCGGCTAGGTTTGACTTTGATTCAACATAGTGTAGTTCTATGTCTCCCCTTGCCACATGGTCTCTAATGAAGTGATGTTTCACTTCAATGTGTTTTGTCCTAGAATGGTGAACCGGATTTTTGGTCAAATTGATTGTACTTACATTATCACACAAGACTTTGACCTTGGTATAATGTAACTCATAATCTTCTAAAGTGTGCATGATCCAAAGGAGTTGGGAAACATACCCACCCATTGCCACATATTCTGTCTCCGTTGTTGATAGGGTAACGCATGGTTGTTTCCTACTACTCCAACTAACTAAGGAAGACCCAAGGAATTGACACCCTCCACTAGTACTCTTCCTATCTAGCTTACAACCTGCATTGTCCGAGTCGGTGTATCCAATAAGATCAATACTAGGGGTTCTAGGATACCAAAGTCTGACATTGAGGGTATCTTTAACATACCTTAGGATCCTCTTGACTACAAACAAATGGGACTCTTTGGAACACGATTGGTACCTTGCACATATACCTACCGCAAAAAGTATATCGAGTCTACTAGTGGTTAGGTATAGTAGGCTACCAATCATGCTCATATATTGCTTAGATTCTACCATTTTTCCTTCAAGGTCACTATCCATTTTCACATTGGTTCCTATGGGGTAGATGCTACCTTAGCATTTTCTAGGCCAAATTTCTTTAACATTTCCTTAGCATATTTAGTTTGAAAAATATGTGTTCCTTCATTAGTTTGCTTAACTTAAAATCCTAAAAAGAAGGTTAGTTCTCCTACAAGACTCATTTCAAATTCATCTTTCATACATTTGATGAATTCTTGTAGAAAGTCATTGTTTGTTGACCCAAAAATGATATCATCTACATACACTTGGGCAACAAATATGTCCTTATCCTTAGATTTTAGGAACAAAGTAGGGTCAATTGTTCCTGTCCTAAATGTTGGTGCCCCGGTTGGTTTTGATGTGATCAACCAAGTTAGGTTAGGTCCTGTTGGTTTTAATCCCTCTGCTAAGTGTGCAGGAACTTAGGTACGGAGGAAGTCGAGCGTAAGATGCAGCGGACGAGAAGGATTGCGCGGGGAAGTGAGCCGACGGGCTCAGTACAATCCGAGGGACACGGAAGCTGCGGAAGAGTACACCGGTGGAGCGAGAAGGACGTGCGCGGTGTCCGAGGGACGAGAAGCCGGGAGGAAGGACGCTCAAGGGGCGAAAGGTCGGAGTCGGGTTCGGGTGAGCCTAACTTCGGTTGGCCGGAAATCACCCAGAAGACGAAGAATCAAAAAGACTAGTCCAAGCGCCCAAAAGAAATGAAAGAAATTCGCCCAAAAGAAAAAAAACAAGGTTTTGATGCCAAGGAAGGATCGAACCCAAGTCCTCCACCAAATACACAAATCCACTTACCAACTGGGATAAAGGGCGTTGGCAAATATGTATTGGCGATATTGCTACCTAGATTATAACAGCGAGATAGATACAACAATCATCTCGAGCAAGGGGGGAAGATAAAGTTTTAATTAAAATAATTAAAACTTAAAGGATAATATTACATTATCCTTTAATCAAATCCAATGGATGCAGTTTAATCCCATCCAAGATCAACCATCCAGATTACATCCATGGATCAACGACCAAGAGAAAAGTGATCAACAATCAACCATCCAGATTTATTCTCTTAGGCTATAAATAGACTTAGAGGTTTGCTTTAGAAATTCAATTCATGGAGTTGTAAACTCTCTTTCTCTCTAAGCTTTCTCTGTGCTACAACTGTAAAGGCTTCTCCGCCTTAAGGAGTTTCTGTTTGAGCATCAACTGCCTTGGAAGCAACGACTCTGTTGCAACCAAGTTTATTTCTTTTTAAAGACGAGTGTTAGTGCTTATTTTTCATAAACCGTCTATTCACCCCCTCTAGCCGGTCGACCCGATCCTACAAGTGGTATCAGAGCGGGTTCGCTTTTGAAGGACTAATCGCCTGAGAAAGAAACAAGACGATGGCCGGCGCGCACATTCATCCACCTAAATTCGAAGGGGATTTCACCGTCTGGAAGAAAAAAATGGAGGTATTTTTTCGTACAGATTTTGATATTCTTTTATCAATAAAATATGGTTTTGCAGTTCCTAAAGATGCGAACGGGGATGAAAAAGAAGAAAGCTTGTGGAATAAGAAGGAGCAGTCGGAATCTGTTGCCAATGGTAAGGCTGAGTTCCACCTCCTAACAGTCTTGCCTACTCAAGAGGTAAACCGGATCGGCAACTACCACTCCGCAAAAGAATTATGGGAGAAGTTCCTAGAACTTCATGAGGGTACCTCTGAAGCCAAATCAGCAAGAAAGGATCTCCTCCGGAACCAGCTGATAAACCTGCAAATGAAGGAAGGAGAAACGGTGGCTGAACTTCATGCCAAAATAAAGGAGCTAATCTCCGGACTCACCCAACTCGGCTAATCGGTAAGTAATCGCGACTCCATTCGATACGCCCTCAACGCCTTCCCAAGGACCCAGGAGTGGAGCTCAATCATCGACGCTTATTACATCTCCAAAGATTTAGAGGTAAGTACATTAGATGAAATGTTTTCCATTTTCGAATTACACGAATCTCGGTGGGCAGGATCTAGAAAGACGAAGAATCTGGCCCTAAACACAAGGAGAACGGAGAAGGAGTCAGAATCCTCGACGGACGACGAGACAACGCAAATAGTAAGTTTGTTTAAAAGTTTTTTTTAAAGCTAATAACTTTTCGAGAATGCAGAAGAAAAGGCGGTCTCCGAAGAAACGAACTGTCCGATGCTACAACTGCAACGAGGAGGGACACCTAAAAGATCAGTGTCCCAAAATCAAAAACCAGCCAAAGAAAAAGAAGGCATTGAAGGCCACCTGGGACGAGACCTCGTCGGACGAATCAGAAGTTCAAGAGTACGCGGGACTTGCGCTGATGGCAAGTCATCAAGAGGGGAGCAGTGTTGAAGGGGGAGCGACATCAGAAAGCGACAACGAAGAAGGAACCTCGCTTTTCGAAAGCGATCCGGTAAGTGAGGTTTGTTTTCTTCCTCATGATCAATTGTATGCTGGTGTTAAAGCCTTGCTCAAATCTAATTGCAGATTAGAAAAAGAAAATTCTAAATTAAAAAATGAAAATATTGATCTGAAAATTTAGTTGAGAAATTAGAATGTGATATTGTCTGTTTGCGACACAAGAAAAATAGTTATCCTGAAAAGTTGAATTGGTATTTTAAAAACCATAAAGGCCAATTTAAAAAGGTGCCAAAGAATTACATTCCATCCAAATTTTTAGTTAATCCTGTCGATAGAAATCTATTTTGGATACCAAAATCAATTTTGAATTAGTTTTCTATTACTGCAT
>JAGFNQ010000975.1:0-102489 GCA_024364735.1 Boesenbergia rotunda | reverse complement strand
TTTAATTAAAAGCTTGTTAAAAGCTTCAACGTTCAAAAGTCAAAGCCAGCTTCAACGTTCAAAAGTCCTCATCTTCAATCGAACGTTGGAACCGATTAAAAGAGAATTTTTTTTCTCTTTTAATTAGAGTTTAAAATTTGATTGAGATAATCTTAGATCCACGATCAAGATACAACTCAATCTTGTATTAACGATCAAGATCATATCACTCAACCTATAAATAGGCTTAGAGATTTAGATTCAAGCAATTCAATTCTTTCTGTAATTTTTTTAAGTCTAAGTGTGCTTCAGTTGTAAGGCTTCTCCGCCACAAGGAGATTTTCTGATTGAGCGTTAACCGTCTTGGAAGCAACGACCAAGTTGCAACCAAGTTTTTCTTAAAGACGAGTGCCCTCTTGTTTTTATTTCTTAACCGTCTATTCACCCCCCTCTAGCCGGACCAACCCGATCCTACAAGTGGTATCAGAGCGGGTTCGCTTTTGAAGGACTAATCGCCTGAGAAAGCAACAAGACGATGACCGGCGCGCACATTCATCCACCTAAATTCGAAGGGGATTTCACCGTCTGGAAGAAAAAAATGGAGGTATTTTTTCGTACAGATTTTGATATTCTTTTATCAATAAAATATGGTTTTGCAGTTCCTAAAGATGCGAACAGGGATGAAAAAGAAGAAAGCTTGTGGAATAAGAAGGAGCAGTCGGAATCTGTTGCCAATGGTAAGGCCGAGTTCCACCTCCTAACAGTCTTGCCTACTCAAGAGGTAAACCGGATCGGCAACTACCACTCCGCAAAAGAATTATGGGAGAAGTTCCTAGAACTTCATGAGGGTACCTCTGAAGACAAATCAGCAAGAAAGGATCTCCTCCGGAACCAGCTGATAAACCTGCAAATGAAGGAAGGAGAAACGGTGGCTGAACTTCATGCCAAAATAAAGGAGCTAATCTCCGGACTCACCCAACTCGGCGAATCGGTAAGTAATCGCGACTCCATTCGATACGCCCTCAACGCCTTCCCAAGGACCCAGGAGTGGAGCTCAATCGTCGACGCTTATTACATCTCCAAAGATTTAGAGGTAAGTACATTAGATGAAATGTTTTCCATTTTCGAATTACACGAATCTCGGTGGGTAGGATCTAGAAAGACGAAGAATCTTGCCCTAAACACAAGGAGAATGGAGAAGGAGTCAGAATCCTCGACGGACGACGAGACAACGCAAATAGTAAGTTCGTTTAAAAGTTTTTTTAAAGCTAATAACTTTTCAAGAATGCAGAAGAAAAGGCGGTCTCCGAAGAAACGAACTGTCCGATGCTACAACTGCAACGAGGAGGGACACCTAAAAGATCAGTGTCCCAAAATCAAAAATCCGCCAAAGAAAAAGAAGGCATTGAAGGCCACCTGGGACGAGACCTTGTCGGACGAATCAGAAGTTCAAGAGTACGCGGGACTTGCGCTGATGGCAAGTCATCAAGAGGGGAGCAGTGTTGAAGGGGGAGCGACATCAGAAAGCGACAACGAAAAAGGAATCTCGCTTTTCGAAAGCGATCCGGTAAGTGAGGTTTGTTTTCTTCCTCATGATCAATTGTATGCTGGTGTTAAAGCCTTGCTCAAATCTAATTGCAGATTAGAAAAAGAAAATTCTAAATTAAAAAATAAAAATATTGATCTGAAAAATTTAGTTGAGAAATTAGAATGTGATATTGTCTGTTTGCGACACAAGAAAAATAGTTATCCTGAAAAGTTGAATTGGTATTTTAAAAACCATAAAGGCCAATTTAAAAAGGTGCCAAAGAATTACATTCCATCCAAATTTTTAGTTAATCCTGTCGATAGAAATCTATTTTGGATACCAAAATCAATTTTGAATTAGTTTTCTATTACTGCATAATTTTTCTTGCAAAATTAGAAATAGATTAACACATTTTATGATTAAGTTTCTTTTGAAAATTTTTTTTCTAGACTTTCTTACAAAATTCAATTTCTATTTTTACTTGATACAAGAGTAACTTATTTGTTTACTGTAAAATTTTGGAAATTTTTTTTTCGATAAATTTTGAATTTCTATTATTTTTCATTTGAAAAGTAAACTTTTAACTTTAAAAATAGAAAATTAATTTATTCTGCAAGAACCGATTTTTTTGAGATCTACACATAGTCAATTAAACTTGGTAAATTTTTTTTAAATTTTTTATGAGATTTTTGAATTTTAAAAATATATCTTTGAATTTTTTATTCTGCCACTATATGACTTATTTTTGAATATACAAAATAGATTTTAATTTGGGAATTTTTGTAAAAAGCAATAATTTTATCTTCCACCTGTACAAAAATTTTTAAAATTTTCCAATGGACGAATTAATTTCTGTAAATTTTTAATTGAAATTCATATTTTTTAATTTTAAAAAAAATATATTTGAAAATTTTTTATTCAAAAATTAAATTTCGGTGATATGCACTTAATCTATTCACGGCTCAAAAAAAAAATGTTTCACATTTTTCTAAGTTCTAATCATATTTTTTCCTTTCCCTATTTTTTGTGCCCCATTTTTGCTGTGATCAAAGGGGGAGAGTAGCTTAAGTTTAGGGGGAGGTTGTGGTTATTCATGTCAATATTTTTTCCCATGCTTAACTGCTTAATTTAGTTTTACTAAATTCCTTATTTTTTGGTTTAACCCTAATTGAACTTGGATTGATACACATCAAAAAGGGGGAGATTGTTGGTGCCCCGGTTAGTTTTGATGTGATCCACCAAGTTAGTTAGGTCCTGGTTGGTTTTAATCCCTCTGCTAAGTGTGCAGGAACTTAGGTACGGAGGAAGTCAAGCGTAAGACGCAGTGGACGAGAAGGATTGCGCGGGGAAGTGAGCCGACGGGCTCAGTGCAATCCGAGGGACGCGGAAGCTGCGGAAGAGTACACCGGTGGAGCGAGAAGGACGTGCGCGGTGTCCGAGGGACGAGAAGCCAGGAGGAAGTGTAGGATCGATGCACGTGAGAGGGGGGGGTGAATCACGTGACTTTTTAAATTTAAATTAGAGCGCTTTAAAAAGCGTGCACAGCGGAAAGAAACAATTATAAAAAATGAACACACAAACACGAACGAGTTTTACTTCGTTCGGAGCCTTCGGCGACTCCTACTCGAAGGCCCAGGTCCCTCGGACCTTTCCGTTGGGCAATCCACTAAAACTCTCTATCGGTCAACCCCGATAGAGTAGGCGAGTACAAATGAATTGAAAGTGTGACAACCCCACACTTTCAAGTAATTTGATGCAATAAGAATATGTATTAAAAAGTTAAGTTCTTCTTTTTACCGACGTCCGGAGTAGGTCGACTCTTTCGGGGCAGCAGGACGTCGTCGGCTCGAAGTGAAGCGATTCCGGAGCAAGGCGCGAGCGTAGAAGAACTTTGAGGCGTTGGAAGAATAGTTGTTCTGAAGAAGAGGGTCGAGGGCCCTTTATATAGGGCTGGGGGCGCCCGGGATGCTCGGGGCGCCCCCCCACGTGGCTTTCGATCCGGCGAGCCCTCTGGTCAAGGCTGATCTCTGCTTCTTCGGGATCACCTTTGACTGGGGCGCCCGACGCGCGCGGGGCGCCCGATTTGACCGGTCAAGGCTTCATCTTCTTCGCGAGGGTGAGCTGCTGCAGCTGCCAGTGGCGTGGCACAGTGGGCGCCCGCGACACGCGGGGCGCCCGACGCGCGCGGGGCGCCCGAAACATCCGGGGCGCCCCCAAATGTGCTGCTGTCGGGGCGTTTACTTGCTCTGTTGACTTTGGGTTGACTCTGGGGCGCCCGACACATCCGGGGCGCCCTGCTCAGCTACGGCCTCACTCCTTTGAGGCTCTCTGAGCTGCAGAAACACAGTCCTTCGGTCCTGCATCCAGGGTTAGTCCAAAACAGCAAATAATAAGTTAGTTAAAACAGCCTTAGCTGTCTTGGTTCTGACTTTGGATCTCCAAAATGGAGCCCTAGGTCGAACCGACGCCTAATGTTCCCTCAAGGGGAACGCGTCCTTACTGGTTCGCTCCTCCAGTGACTTACCTCACTTACCTTGTGCAGCTCTACTTGACTTCTTGACCCACCAGGACTTCCTGCCAAGGCTCAACCACCTTGGTCTTCCTGCCAAGTCTCAACCAACTTGGTCTTCAGCCAGTTGTCAACCCAACTGGACTTTCCGCCAGAGCTCAACCACCCTGGACTTCGGCCTGGTGTCTGGTCCTAAGTCTTTCAACCCTGCACACTTGGTAAAGAGGTTAAACACACAACACGTCTAACTTTGACCTATTTGTCATTCATCAAAACTTGAGTTTGACCGTTAGTGCAAACTGCACCAACAATCTCCCCCTTTTTGATGCAATGACAACCTAGGTTAAAGTTAGAGAAAAAACTAGCAGATACATGCAAGTAAATAAAAAATAAGCATGAAAGTACAGGGTGCAAAATTAAGTAGCAAATAGAATTTTCTAAGCTTTAACCCTACTCTCCCCCTTTGTCATTCATCAAAAAACATACGTATATTAAGTTACGAAGAGTAGGATCCAAAGCTAAGTGATAGGGAAAACTAGACTTAGGCAAAATAGATTAAGTAAGATAAATAGCCTAAGTGAAAAAAGGAACTCCCCCTAAATCAATTAACTTAGCTTTCAAAACTAACAAATAGTTTTCAACAACATTATTTTTCAAATGAATTAGAAATATTTTCAAAGTTAAGCTTGACAATCTTTTTAAAAGAAAATATATAAAAATTTCCCAAATAATACATATTTTTCAAAGCCAAAAGAAACTTTGCTACTGAGCTTTAACTTAGAAGAAGGAAGATATTCTAAGAATAAGCTTTAAAAGTTTCAAGACCATTGTTCAATTTTTAAAACTAATTTTTCAAGAATATGCCTTAGATTCTTTTGAAAATAGTTATACTTTAAAAGTAATATCATAGACTTAATCAAACTATTCTTAAAATTAATTTTCTAAGTTAGTTTGAACTCCCCCTTAACTTGACAAGCTCTTAGAATTCCTTGTCAATTTCAAGGTAAACATTCTATTATGTCCTAGGGATATCCAAACTACAAATAAAAATATTTCAAAAGAATCATTTTTGGAAGTAAATCAATCAAAATATTTTGATACTTTCTAGTATAAGAACAAGCTAATAGTGGATTTTCAAAAAACATAAGTGTTTTTATTTTAAAGTTAATTTGAAAATAGTTTATCAAAGAAAATTAGTAAAATTTGAAAAAGGAGATTTGCAAGACCCAAAAATACGGATTTTTCAATGCTAAATAGGAATTGCAAGGAACTATTTATAAGCATAATCCTAATATTTTTCAAACAAAACAGTAAAAATAAGACATGTATGGCATCTCTTAAAATAGGTTTAGATATAGGGCATTTTTATTTTTAATCACATATTTTAATAAAATAGTTTAAAAGTATTTGAAGAGAGATTTTCAAGAGGATTGTTTAATATTTTGAAACAAAAAAATAGTAATAAAGTTATTATTATTATTTTTAAATGATAATAAGAATATCTTTGAAAGCACACAAAAATTGAAAATAAGTTTTGAAAAGAATATAATTGAAAGAATAAAAAAAAACTTTAAAGCAAAAAGTATTTTTAAAACAGTTATTTTCAAATATGTTATAAGGAATTTGCCAAAAAGATGTATAGAAATATTTTCCCTCACCCTCAACTCGATATTCTCCATAAGTCCTTAGGGGTAAGTTCGTAAAAGAACAAGCAGAAAGAGAAAAGGAAACAAAAGAGTTTTTTTTTTTTTTTTTTTGTTAAGTTGGTTTAATTAAGGATTAGGTGTAGGCTTAATTAAGCCTCTAGTGTGGGTTTGCTTTTAGGTTTGGTTTAATTAAAGTTTTTAGTTAAGTTGGTTAAGGTTGGTTGGGTTGATAAATTTTAATTAAACATTAAAAATTAAGTTAAAGTTTTAATTATGATTTTAATTGAAGTAATATTTAAAGTTTAATTTTAATTATGATTAAGAATTAAAGTTTAATTTTAATTAGGATTAAGAATTAAAGTTTAATTTTAATTAGGATTCAATTTTGGTAAAATTAAATTAAGATTTAATTAAGAGTTAACGTTTGATTTTAATTAAGATTAAGATTAAAGTTTAAATAATTAAGATTTTTAATTAGACTTAAGGTTAAGGTTTAATTAATTAAGAATTTTAATTAAGATTAAGGTTAAAATTATTAAGAATTTCAATTAAGATTAAGGTAAAATTTTAATTACAAGCTTTAGTTATTTGGGGATTAAAGTTAGAGGTATTTAAATGAAGTTTTAATAAAGGGTTGAAGTTCAATTAGGTAACATTTTAGGGGTTAAAATTTAATTTGGTCGAATTTTAAATAAATTAAAGTTAGTTAAGATTTAATTAAAGATTCAAGGTTAATTCATTGGAGTCTGAATAAAGATTGAAATTCTAATTAATTAAGGATTAAAGTTGATTAAGGATTAAAGTTTATTAAGGATTCAAGTTTAATTAATTAAGGATTAAAATTTGATTATGTAAAGAGTTAGATTTTTAATTATATAAAATTTAATTAACGTTAAATTTTAATTTAATTAAAGTTAATTTAAGTAACGTTTGATTATGCAAATTTTAGTTAAAGTTAAAGTAGAATTTAATTAGGGTTAATTTTTAATTTATGTCGAAATTTAATTAGATGAATTTTTAATTAAGGATTTAATTAGGTGAAAAATTAAGATTTAGATTAAGTTAAAATATGATTTAATTAAGAATTTTAAAGTTTAATTTTAACATCTTATTTTTGAATTTTAATTTTAATTTGAATTTTAATTTTAATTTTAATTTTAATTTTTGAATTTGAATTTTAATTTGAATTTTAATTTTAATTTTAATTTTAATTTGAATTTGAATTTTAATTTTTGAATTTGAATTTTAATTTTAATTTTTGAATTTTAATTTAATTTTAATTTTAATTTGAATTTGAATTTTAATTTTAATTTTAATTTTTGAATTTTAATTTTTTAATTTTAATTTTAATTTTAATTTGAATTTGAATTTGAATTTTTAATTTTAATTTTAATTTTAATTTGAATTTTAATTTTAATTTTAATTTGAATTTTGAGTTATCACTCAATAATTTGAATTTGGTTATCCTTATTCATCTCACTCGGTCTAAGTCATCAATCAAGGGAGTCCTATGATTTTGTGAGATAATTTTGAGTTTGTTTAGAAAAGTTAACTTGACCTTGTGTTAGATCCAAGTTCAACAAGTAGTAAGTTAAAAGTACACTTCAATAATTGGCTTCCAGGCCATGGCGAGGCATAGTGACCTTCTTTGGCCGAAGCCTTATTGGAGCAACAACCATTTTCTAGGCAAAGCCGCTTAAAGAAGTTGGACTTTTAACTTACTCATTGAAAACCCTGTTACTAAATAGTACAAGAGTCAAATTAACTTTGAAGCTAGTCCTAAGTGCCCACCTGGGCAGCGGCTGATTTTAAGGTGCCAACTAGTTTGGAGCCTCCCCCTAAATTGTAGACTGGGTGCCTAGGGTCAATGTAATGGATGTCCCTTTTTGGGACATAAAATTGATTCTGACCTACTTGCTTTGTTAGATAAGCTTTCGGAACCCACGCTTTTCGTTGATTTTTGCGGGGGTGGATAAAGGAGATAAAGGATCTTTGGGACGATCTCGATTTATATCCTATCCCAGATTTGTTATACATGCCCTTTTGTGATCCAAGAATAAGGTCAAGGTTCTTGGATCGGGTTGTGAAAGTTGCTAGTAGATCCTTAAGTTTTAGGACTTCGCCCTTTAGGGTTGAGTTTTCAGTTTCAAGCTCAATTAATTTTTGATTTTGAGTTTGTTCAGTTAATGTTCTGGTATTAATTAATTGCTCCTTAAGGTCTTGATTTTCCTTAAGGAGCTGGTCATTTCTAGATTCAGATGCAAGCAATTTTTTATTTAAGACAGAAATAATTTTAAAGAACTTTTCATTTACTGAATCTAAATATACCTTAGTAGAGCCGTCTGAAAATAGTCCGATCTCTTGGCTCGACTCGTATTCGGAATCCTCGTCTTGCTCCGAGTCCGATTCTGGTCCGGTTGCCATCAGTGCGAGGTAGCTTGCATTCTTCGGTTGTTCATCGTCGGAATCGTCCGAGCTTTCATCCCACGTGGCTTGAAGAGCCTTCTTCTTTTTGTTCTTAGTGGGTTGGTTCTCCTTCTTGTAAGGGCATTCATGTTTGAAGTGCCCTTTTCTGTTACAGCCGAAGCAGATCATTTTGCTTTTACCTTCAGTGCTGGAGGGCTTCATTACCTTTTGAATATCTTTCTTTGAAAATTTGTTCTTCCTTCTGGTGAACATTTTTCTTACCAAGTTCACCAGTTGTTCTTCTTCATCTGAGTCAGAGTCTGACTTATCTTCAATTTCTTCTTGAATTTTTCTCTTTGATTTGGCTTCTTTTGGTGAACCTGCAAATAAAGCTAGCCCTTTCTCGACCTTGGCGTTAGTTTGCTCATGCAGCTCTAATTCACAAAATAGTTCATCCAGATTTATTTTTGAAAGGTTCCTAGAAATTTTATAGGCATCTATAATAGATGCCCATAGTGAATTTCTAGGGAATGCATTTAAAGCATACCTTATGATGTCTCTGTTTTCTTGTTTGTGTCCGATTAGGTGGAGTCCATTTAGTATGTCCTTGATCCGGGCGTGGAGTTGGCTTGCAGATTCTCCTTCCTGCATTTTTATATTAAATAACTTATTTAAAAGTAAATCCCTTTTTGTTACCTTGGCATCAGAGGTGCCTTCATGTAGTTCAATTAATTTGTCCCATAGCTCCTTTGCTGAGTTGGTTGGTCCAATTCTGTTTAGCTCCTCTTTGGTAAGTCCGCACTGGAGGGTGTTCTGAGCTTTGAACTCGGTCTGAGCCTTTTTCTTCATCTCTGAGTTCCATCTGTCGGGCCTTAGTGGAGCATTATTTCCCTCATCCATTGGCGGTGTGTAGCCTGTTTGAACTGCAAACCACTGATCCATGTCGGTCTTCAGATAAACCTCCATCCTTCTCTTCCAGTAGGGAAAGTCTTCCCCATTAAAGAGGGGAGGGCGAGCAGTGCTATAGCCTTCACCTTGGGCCATCTGAAATAGACCACACAAAAACTTGTCCCAAGACTAGGTCTTGGATTAGCAGTGTGGTAGGAAAAGGAGAAGAGAGAGAAAGAGTGACTCGAAATGGTGTTGCACCAAATTCGAGTAAAATCAAACGAACGAAAAAAAATAATCCAAATCTAGGCAACAATACCTAATTTAGATCAAGTGTAGCGAAAAACCAAAACTCGAAAAAAAACTGGATTTCCCCCGGCTCTTATGGTGGTTGCACCGATACAGAGCGAACCTTGCTCTGATACCACTTGTAGGATCGATGCACGTGAGAGGGGGGGGTGAATCACGTGACTTTTTAAATTTAAATCAGAGCGCTTTAAAAAGCGTGCACAGCGGAAAGAAACAATTATAAAAAATGAACACACAAACACGAACGAGTTTTACTTCGTTCGGAGCCTTCGGCGACTCCTACTCGAAGGCCCAGGTCCCTCGGACCTTTCCGTTGGGCAATCCACTAAAACTCTCTATCGGTCAACCCCGATAGAGTAGGCGAGTACAAATGAATTGAAAGTGTGACAACCCCACACTTTCAAGTAATTTGATGCAATAAGAATATGTATTAAAAAGTTAAGTTCTTCTTTTTACCGACGTCCGGAGTAGGTCGACTCTTTCGGGGCAGCAGGACGTCGTCGGCTCGAAGTGAAGCGATTCCGGAGCAAGGCGCGAGCGTAGAAGAACTTTGAGGCGTTGGAAGAATAGTTGTTCTGAAGAAGAGGGTCGAGGGCCCTTTATATAGGGCTGGGGGCGCCCGGGATGCTCGGGGCGCCCCCCCACGTGGCTTTCGATCCGGCGAGCCCTCTGGTCAAGGCTGATCTCTGCTTCTTCGGGATCACCTTTGACTGGGGCGCTCGACGCGCGCGGGGCGCCCGATTTGACCGGTCAAGGCTTCATCTTCTTCGCGAGGGTGAGCTGCTGCAGCTGCCAGTGGCGTGGCACAGTGGGCGCCCGCGACACGCGGGGCGCCCGACGCGCGCGGGGCGCCCGAAACATCCGGGGCGCCCCCAAATGTGCTGCTGTCGGGGCGTTTACTTGCTCTGTTGACTTTGGGTTGACTCTGGGGCGCCCGACACATCCGGGGCGCCCTGCTCAGCTACGGCCTCACTCCTTTGAGGCTCTCTGAGCTGCAGAAACACAGTCCTTCGGTCCTGCATCCAGGGTTAGTCCAAAACAGCAAATAATAAGTTAGTTAAAACAGCCTTAGCTGTCTTGGTTCTGACTTTGGATCTCCAAAATGGAGCCCTAGGTCGAACCGACGCCTAATGTTCCCTCAAGGGGAACGCGTCCTTACTGGTTCGCTCCTCCAGTGACTTACCTCACTTACCTTGTGCAGCTCTACTTGACTTCTTGACCCACCAGGACTTCCTGCCAAGGCTCAACCACCTTGGTCTTCCTGCCAAGTCTCAACCAACTTGGTCTTCAGCCAGTTGTCAACCCAACTGGACTTTCCGCCAGAGCTCAACCACCCTGGACTTCGGCCTGGTGTCTGGTCCTAAGTCTTTCAACCCTGCACACTTGGTAAAGAGGTTAAACACACAACACGTCTAACTTTGACCTATTTGTCATTCATCAAAACTTGAGTTTGACCGTTAGTGCAAACTGCACCAACAGGAAGGACGCTCGAGGGGCGAAAGGCTGGAGTCGGGTTCGGGTGAGCCTAATTCCAGTTGGTCAGAAATCACCTAGAAGATCTACTTACGAAAAGCTTTTATTAAAGCTTTTAATTAAAAAGCCGATTATAGCTTTTATTAAAGCTTTTAACTAAAAGCTATAATGGCCGATTAAAAGCTTTTATTAAAGCTTTTAATTAAAAGCCGATAACAGCTTTTATTAAAGCTTTTAATTAAAGCTTGTTAAAAGCTTCAACGTTCAAAAGTCAAAGCCAGCTTCAACGTTCAAAAGTCCTCATCTTCAATCGAACGTTGGAACCGATTAAAAGAGAATTTTTTTTCTCTTTTAATTAGAGTTCAAAATTTGATTGAGATAATCTTAGATCCACGATCAAGATACAACTCAATCTTGTATCAACGATCAAGATCATATCACTCAACCTATAAATAGGCTTAGAGATTTAGATTCGAGCAATTCAATTCTTTCTGTAATTTCTTTAAGTCTAAGTGTGCTTCAGTTGTAAGGCTTCTCCGCCACAAGGAGATTTTCTGATTGAGCGTTAACCGTCTTGGAAGCTACGACCAAGTTGCAACCAAGTTTTTCTTAAAGACGAGTGCCCTCTTGTTTTTATTTCTTAACCGTCTATTCACCCCCTCTAGCCGGACCAACCCGATCCTACACCCCCCTCTATTGATTTCTCCGATCCAACAATAATCTTTAACTTGGGTTAAACACGAGACACATATATAATCGATCTCGAGAGTTTTGAATGTTTGTTTGAATAATATGTTTAAGGGAATTTAGTCAAGGGTAACCAATTAATTTGATCATGGTTAATTAAGTTAAGTGAAGAGTCCAAGCAAAGTCAATACTGACTTGAAGCTTGGAAGTGAGTGAGAAGGCCAAGTAGAACTAGATACTTGACAGGTTAGTAGAAAGACCTATTAGGACTAAGCAAATGGAAGACTTGGCGGGGAACAAAATACTGAAAGTCCTAGCAAGAGTAGGAAGTGCAAATTCAGGTTGGGAACCAGACAAATTTTTTTAGCAAGGCTAGATAGTGGAAGACCTAGATGGAAACTAGGCAATAAAAGTCCTAGCGGGGCTAGATAGTGAAAGACCTAGTTGGGAGCTAGGTTAAGTCCAAGGTGAGATAGTTGAAAGTTGAACACTTGGTAAAGAGAGAGCAAGTGATCCTAGTAGGTTAGGTAAATCAAGTAATAAGTTTTAGGTTTTGCATTTTTTACTTGTTGTTTGCTTGTTTGTTTGTAGGAAATAACAGTTGGATGAAGCTTGAGCGAGACTAGTTGGGAATTGAACCGGGTCACTTGATTCATGATTCGGTCAACTAGAAGGTAGCCCGAACGACTGGAAGATTCCGGTCGACCAGAAGTTGACATGATCAAGTTTGTACAAGTCGTTCCTCGAATAAGTGTTAACTGATCTCTAGGCGACCAGAGGATCACAACTTAGCTTGAAGAGGATCGAGTTTGTAGCTGAGTTAATGGAGGTTCAGTCAACTAAAGGTGTTGAGGTTGCCAGGTTGGAAACAAAGTCCCACATTGAAAATACATGGAAAAAATCATATGCTTATAAAAGAAACATATCTCCATTGGTATGAAAATTTTTGGATAAAGCGCAAAAATAAAATCATGAAGACTTAGGTCCAAAGTGAACAATATTATACTATTGTAGATATATTTAAATTCCTTTGATTCTAACATTTAGTATCAAAGCATGGACTACCAGAAGGTTTAGTCATCGACTGTGCACATAAGCTATTCACTAATCGAGCCATATAAGTAGAATGTTGACCTCGAACAAAGGAAATAGGGGCTCCCATGTGTGGATCAAGAGAAATAGACACCAGGCAGAAAGTCTTGGTGGATAGCCAGGTAGAGAAGATCTAATTGCAGCTAGGCAAGAAAGTCCTAGGAGGTCAGTTGGATCAAGGAGCAAGAAGACCTGGTAGGTCAAGGATAAAATATCAAATAGATAAGCTTTCCACTTGAGAAGGGGGGGGGGGGTTGTTGGAGTTACAAAGTTACAAACAAAGTTTCATATTAAAAACACTTGAAAAAGATCGTGAATTTATAAGGGAAAGATATCTCCATTGATATGAAGTCTTTTGGGTAAAGCTCAAAAATAAAACATTGAAGGTTTAGGCCCAAAGTGGATAATATCATATCCTGGTGGAGATTATTAAATTCTTTCAGTCCTAACAAGAGAGAGATCCAGTCGAGTAGAGAAGTGTCGATCAAGTTGTATAAAAGGGGAGCCGAGATAGCCTTGTTGTAAATAAATCTTAAGTCGAGAGATCTTGATGAACAATCTTAATCTCTATTCCACTTCTTAAGAAATAATAAGCATGATAATTTAACCAAAGTTGCGGAAGCGTACCGGAATCCATTGTTTGCAATCGATCCTCGGAGATGATCTTCAATCTGCAGAATTCCTTAGGTTTCCGAAGAGTTTTGTCGATGGGAAACAAAACAAAAGCATCGTCTGCAAACTGGGACCATAACCCCTATTTATAGAATCCAAAGGTTGCATTTTTCTAATTTGGCCCCTCAACAAATTAGAATTAGCACATGGTATCCACAATATTTTATTCATAACAATTAAGCCCTTAAGTCAAATTACATAATTCTAAAATTTAGATCACAATATTTTTGACTTATTTAATTGATGACATACAACATTTATAATTACAATATGACCCTAAAATTCTAACAATCTCCCACTGGGCCATATGCGTAAACTTATAAATGTGTTAACCTTAGTGAGCTCAAAAACTTTTGTCATCATAACCATAGGGCTTCCTTAACAATCTCGTCCATTAATTATATAGACATAGGATCAATGCAGTCTTCATTGTATCTTTCACAACTAAACCATCAATGGTCACGTATATCAATACAATCAAATGACATAGATCAATTATGAATTTGTGGCATGAAAATTACATGCAAGGTGATCTATTCATGTCAATTTTCAACTGGTCCTCCTTAACCAAAGTGAGATCAAAACTTTAACTTAAGTTATACAAAGTGGAATGAAGTAAACATTAAACTTTATATCTGATCAGAAAATCTCTAAATACATAAGTTTCAGAGACATAACCAAGCATATATAGAAAACAAATATAGTACAAACTCCCACTGAATCTAAATTTTACTAAACTGAATAACACCTATATGAGTGGTATGCTCATAAAAGATATTGGGCGGTAGACCTTTCGTCAAAGGATCTGCTATCATGGAGTTTGTACCCATGTGTTCTATCAAAATCTGTCCACTTTGTACTCTTTCTTTCACAACAAGGAACGTGATATCGATGTGCTTCGATTTTGTCGAGCTCCTATTGTTGTTGGAATACAATACAGCTGATTTATTGTCACAAAATAACTTCAGTGGTTTTTCAACTCTTCCCAAAATGCGTAGCCCAGAGATAAAATTTTTCAGCCATATTCCATGATTAGATGCCTCATAACATGCTATAAACTCTGTTGCCATGGTAGAAGAAGCTGTCAATGCTTGTTTGGCACTTCTCCAAGAGATTGCTCCGCCAGCCAACAGAAAAACATAGCCTGAAGTGGATCTCATGCTATCTTGGCATCCAGCAAAATCAGAGTCAGAATATCCCACGATCTCAAGAGTATCTGATCTCTTATATGTGAGCATGTAATCACTAGTTCTCTTTAAATATCTCATTACCCTCTTTGCTGCTTTCCAATGATCCATTCCTGGGTTGCTTAAATATCTGCCCAACACTCCAACAATGTACGCAATATCTGGACACGTATAAACTTGAGCATACATAAGACTTCCTACTGCCGAAGCAAAGGGAATCTTTTGCATTTCTTGAGTCTCGAGGCTTCCTTTAGGGCACTGTTTAAGACTAAACTTATCTCCTTTAGCGACTGGGGTGTTTCCTGGTTTACAATCTTGTATGCTAAATCTTTTAAGTACTTTATCGATATAGTTCTTTTGTGATAATCCAAGAATACCTTGAGAACGATCTCGGTGTATTTGGATTCCTAATACAAAAGATGCATTACAAAGATCTTTCATTTCAAAATATCTAGATAGAAATCTCTTGGTATCGTTTAACATACCTATATCATTTGTGGCAAGCAAAATGTCATCAACATATAAAATCAGGAAAATATGTTTGCTCCCATTGAACTTATGATACACATAATCATCTACCACATTCACCTCAAATCCAAATGAGATGATTATTTGATAAAATTTATGGTACCATTGACGAGACGCTTGCTTTAACCCATAGATGAACTTCTTAAGTTTGCAAACCATACTCTTTGGATCTCCCAATACAAAGTATTCTGGTTGCACCATATAAATTGTTTCCTCAATGTCTCCATTGAGAAAAGCTGTCTTGACATCCATCTGATGGAGTCCCATATCAAAGTGTGCAACAAGTGTCATGATTATCCTAAAAGAGTTTTTCGTTGAAACTGGAGAAAAAGTCTCTTTATAGTCAATTCCATATTTTTTAGTATAACCTTTAGCTACAAGATGTGCTTTATATCTTTCCACATTACCGTTTGAATCCCGTTTTGTTTTAAAAATCCATTTACAACCAATGGGTTTCACACCTTCTGGTTATAGGACAAGTTCCCAAACATTATTGTCTTGCATTGATTTATACTCTTCATTTATTGCCTCAATCCATTTTTGAGAATTTGAATCTTGCATGGCTTGACGAAAGTTGATTGGATCATCCTCCGCCATGCCATCATTTTCCTCATGTTCTTGAAGTAGTACTATGTAATCACCTAAAATAACACTCCTCCTTTCTCTAGTGGATTTACGTAAAGGCACTTGTTTTTCATGCATTGGTTCTTGAGGTTGTTGAGTTTGTTCTTCTGGGAGTTGACTAACAATGTCTTGTTGTTCTTGTATTGCATCTTGATCACTAACAGGAATAATATCCTGATCATTATCAGAAGCAATCATAGGAATATAAACCATTTCCTCTTGAAGAGTAGTAGGAATACATTCCTCCTCAAAGACAATGTCAGATACCTTATTCTTCCCCCCAAACTCAATATCCTCAAAGAACGTTATAGTTCCCGTTTCAAAGATAGTCCGTGTTTTGGGATTATAAAACTTATAGCCCCTTGATCGCTCAGAATATCCAATAAAGTAGCTACTTACTGTTCTAGAGTCTAATTTCTTTTCATGTGGCATGTATGGTCTAGCCTCAGTTGGACATCCCCAAACATGAAAATGTTTTAAACTTGGCTTTCGCTTTGTCCAAAGCTCAAATGGTATTTTAGTAGCTGCTTTAGTGGGTACTCAATTTAGAATGTAAGCTGCTGTCTTTAATGCTTCTCCCCAGAGTGATGTTGGTAAAGTTGAATGACTAACCATACTCCTTACCATATCCTTAAGAGTCCAATTTCGTCGTTCAGCTACACTATTCATGCTTGGCGAGCCTGACATGGTGTACTGTGGGATGAATCCACACTCCTCTAGGTATTGAGCAAAAGGTCCTGGACGTTGTTCACCTGAACCGTCATATCTACCGTAGTATTCACCACCACGATCAGATTGACTTTCTTAATTCTTTTGTCGAGTTGGTTTTCGACTTCAACCTTAAATGATTTGAAAACATCCAGTGTTTGAGCCTTTTCATGAATAAGAAATATGTATGCATATCTAGAATAATCATCAATGAATGATACAAAATATTGTTGACCATTCCAAGAAGGTGTTGGAAATGGTCCACAAACATCCGTATGTATCAATTCCAATACTTCTGTAGCTCGATATGCACCTTCTTTCTTTCTTTTGGTTTGTTTGCCCTTAATGCATTCAACACAAATGTCTAGGTCCGTAAAATCAATGGAATGTAAAATTCCATCTGATACAAGTCGTTCAACTCTATTTCTAGAGATGTGCCCTAAACGTTTGTGCCATAATGCACCTGAGTTTTCAATATTAAATTTACGCTTAGTACCACGTGATTCCACATTTAGGGTTTCAATATAAGAAGCATTTATATCAAGCATATAGAGATTGTCATAAATGATAAGTGAACCGGTTCCAACAATAGTAGAATCAATAGATAAACTGAACTGATTGTTTCCAAATGAACAACTATAACCCAATTTGTCCAAATGAGAAACAGAAACCAAATTCCGTCTAAAAGACGGTACAACAAAAGTATCTATTAAGTCTAAATAATAACCAGTGCTTAACAACAATCTAAAATGCCCTATGGCTTCCACTTCGGCCGACTTGCCATCACCCACATAGATGCATCTTTCAGCATCACTTGGCTTTCGGTAGCTCAGGCAACCCTGCATTGAAACACTGATATTAGTAGTAGCACCGGAGTCTAACCACAAAGTGTTTCTAGGCACTGAAGCTAAATTTACTTCTGAACAAACCAAATTTAAAAATGTACCCTTTTTTGCACGCCAGGCATGATACTTAGGACATTCTTTCTTGACATGATCAGGCTTGTTACAGAAGAAACAACCTTTCTTATCATTGTCTTGCTTTTGTTTCTTCACATAAGGACCTTTAGTAGCCTCATTCTTTCTTTTCTTGCCCTTATCTTTAGGGGTGCTTGCTAAGTAGGCACTTTCAACCTTGTTTTGCTTCAACCTCTCTTCCTCTTGAACACAATATGAAATGAGCTCGTTAAGAGTCCATTTCTCCTTTTGACAGTTATAATTGATTTGAAACTGACTGAACTGTATTGGAAGATCAATAAGCACTAAATGCACAAGCATGTCATCCGACAACTCAAGTTTAAGAGTGCCTTCAACTTTGATGCAAGGTGGGAAAACTCCATGATATATTCCCGAATATTTCCCTTGCCTTGATACTTCATGGAAATCAAGCTTTTCAGAAGTGTGCTTGTTTCCGCCTTATCGCTTTTGGCAAAGCGCTTCTCAATCTCATTAAGATATTCCTTAGCATTAGTGATACTATTAGACACCGCACCTCTAAAAGCCTCCGATATGCCGCGCTTGATGATCATAAGACTCATGCGGTTAGAGCGTTCCTACTTCTCATATTTAGTCCTCTGTTCAGAAGAACTAGAATCCGTAGGAGTATTAGGTTGCTCTGTCCTGAGCGCAAGATCTAGATCCATGCAGCCAAGAACAATGAGAATGTTCTCCTTCCAATCCTTAAATTTTGTACCATTAAGGATTGACACTGAATTTAAGTTAGCAGAAATAGTAGCAACACTTGCTGAAAAGAGAACACAAGAATAATAACATAAATAACATGCTCATTGTGAATAAATTAAAATAAATGGTAAATCCCATCTAAAGATACCTAGTGCAACAATAATATCAAGTCTTTGGACAATAATATTATTTGCAAGTGGTACTCTTGTTGTAATAATCAAACACTAACAATAATGCATGACAAATAATAAACCTATCTTTGGATCGATTTATTAAATTCATGAAAAATAACAATTGTAACCTTATAATTGTTACGTGTTTATTATCACAAGTAAATGTATAATTTTGTTAAGTATAAATCTTCCTTTGGGCCGATTAATACTCACATAAATATATACAGTTACACCTTAATTAATACCTGAATAATATCTCAATATTTCAAATAAAATTAAATTCAAATAATAGAGGTCACTTTGGTGACATATAATTTAAATTTAACTTAATTTAAAATAATAGATATTAATGGACCATATAATCCATTAAAAATTTAAATCTGTATTATAAAATAAATTAATTAAATTATTTTATCCAAATAATTTAATTAAATTATTTTATCTAAATAATTAAATTTAATGGATTATTATTGAAGGGGATAATATAAGGAAATGCTTAATTAAAATACTTTTGCCACCTTAACATTTAATAATTTGAAAAATAAAAAATTAAAATTTGGCAGACTGTTCAAAAACAGTAATCGTAAATGCTTAATTAAAGGAGACTTCTGCCATTTAAAAAAACCGTGGCTTGCGGTTTCAAAACGTGAAAACTGAAACAGAACAGTCATTTCATGCATGAACAACAGTTTCGATTTCAATTTTCAAAACGGACGAAACCGAAACAAAGCATATCATCAACAGTTTCGATTGACATGCATGAACAACATTTTCATACGAGGTTATTAACTTCAAGACGGACGAAAGTTTCTGTCGCCGCTGTCTTTTCTTCCGACCGAACCAGAACAGCCATAAGGAATCGAGCAAACGTACATCAATTCCAACATCCAAACTGTTAAAAAATTACTAGAGCCTTCTGTGACAATTTCGGCAGCCACTTTGATGTGGCACTTCTATCCATGCCAATAATCTCAGCATAGTAATGATGAACGATCGAAAAAATATAATAATAGTATGGATAATTGAAACAGAATAAAATCCATAATTATCTCTTAAGAATTGGAAATAGATTGCTCTGATACTAATTGTTGTAAATAAATCTTAAGTCGAAAGATCTTGATGAACAATCTTAATCTCTATTCCACTTCTTAAGAAATAATAAGCATGATAATTTAACCAAAGTTGCGGAAGCATACCGGAATCCATTGTTTGCAATCGATCCTCGGAGATGATCTTCAATCTGCAGAATTTCTTAGGTTTCCGAAGAGTTTTGTCGATGGGAAACAAAACAAAGCATCGTCTGCAAACTGGGACCATAACCCCTATTTATAGAATCCAAAGGTTGTATTTTTCTAATTTGGCCCCTCAACAAATTAGAATTAGCACATGGTATCCATAATATTTTATTCATAACAATTAAGTCCTTAAGTCAAATTACATAATTTCAAAATTTAGATCACAATATTTTTGACTTATTTAATTGATGACATACACTATTTATAATTACAATATAACCCTAAAATTCTAACAAGTCTCTCTAGACACACTTGCAATTAGGAAGCACTAGGAGGAGTGGTGAACACTCAGGGCTTTTGATAGGATTGGTTTGCTTGTCTTGTTTTCTTTATTAATATTTTTGTATTATTTTATATTTGTGATTGCCTTAAAAATCTAAAAGAGGTTTATTCGTCTTTAGAAGAGTTCTAGAAAGGAGATACTAATAGTGGACTTGTGTTGAGTGTGTAAGACTTGATGTACTAACCCTAGGGGTTAGGAACCAAGTAAAAAAATATATTATTTTTTATTGTGTTTTATTTTATTATTGTTCTTTATTATTTCTGTTGCATTTCTAACACTCTAATTGATAAGGAAAAAAAGAAACGATGAAAAAGACAATTACTCTATTCACTCCCCTTTAGTGTCAAAGTGATCCTACAACATAATTGATAGTAGTCAAATTTTTTCCAAGATAAGTCTCGAAGAACAATATTATAAAGTTCCTCCAAACAATATGATTAAAGACCTCTATGAAATGAAGATAAGTTCCACCGAGTCATATGATTCGATCCCCAGCTACGGCGTATTTTGCAGGAATTTTTTCTTCAAATGGGACGCGAACCCTGGGACGTTGGGCTTCTAGCTGGCCACCGTGAGCGCTTCCCGATTTACCCTGGTGACCGATAGGAAACTTCTGTGGGGCCGGACCGGTCACCCCAGATTTAATTTGTTTGCTGCCTAGTTCATCATTTTTTTTTCTAAGTAATATCATTGAGGTTTCACAACAATATGACTAAAATTCCTCCGAGTAATATGGTTACGCCCCTCCGAGAAATGAAGATAAACTTTGCCAAGAATATAGCTAAGACCCAGCGAGCAATATGGTTAAGGTTCCAAGTTAATCCGATCAATATGTCCATAGTCATCCAAGTAATATAATCAAGTTCATTCTAGCAACCAAAGTCCTCGAAACTATAGTATACTGCAGTAACTCTGTTTTAGATGCTACGATAAAGAAGATACAATGGTTGGAAAATCAGATTTATCTCCTGAGCAATCAATTCCTGTAGTTACAATATGCTACAGTAAACATTACAAGACCAATGATGATACAGTGGAATCAGTATATTCTCCACTCTCCAGAGTAATTGCATTCTCTAATGCCATAATAATATCACTGCTACAATGTGCTATAGTGCCTTGGAAATTGCTTCCACGGGCTGGATCGGATGGTAAGACGCCTGATCGTTGTTTTGGGGTCACAGGTTCGAGGGTCGCCAGTTGTGCACGGGGATAAAACCCTGGTCTGCTAACTTTTATCCTCTCGACCTCAGGCGCCTCATCACACCAGTGATAATCATGGTTTGTCTCCCTCTGAATTCTTATGGGGCCTGAGCCAGATGACAGTTCTAATTTTTTTTTTTTTTTTTTTTTTTTTTTTTTTTTTTTTTTGCTGTATAGTGCCTTGGAAATCGAATTAAACCCAAACAACCACACTACAATACATGTTGCAGTATCCTCCACAAACTAGATTCCTCTCCTGAACATCTCCATTTTTAGTGCTACAATACCTACTACATTAACCCCTCCACATACCAGATTGCACTCCCGAGCATCCCCATTCTCAATGCTACACTAACTACTATAGTATCGTGGAGCAATAGTGCTTCAGAAATCAGATTAATCTCTTGAGCATTTACATTCTCATACACTACAATAGACACTGCTACAATAAGGTGAAGTTACAATGGGCAATCTATTTCTCTCGAGCATTAGAACAAGGTCCCTCGAGCATTGGAGTCTACTTCTATCGAGCATCAACATATACTTCTAATAAATACCAAAATCAGCTTCCCTTAATAATAAATCCTGAAATTTCTGGTTATAAATAAGTGACAAGTAATGAATGGAAGAGGGCATAACGGACTATCAGAAGGCTCATCTTCGCCATCTCACAGGAAAAAGTAAATGACACATGACATATAATGTAGAGATGCTTTTTTGATAACTATATAAACACTATGGATGATAAGTTCTAGAAAGGTTGGTTCTCTTATTTCTACATGCAGAGGCAACTCTTCTCCACTAAGCTTTCTTCTTCGCCTTCTTTTTCTTCTGTTGGATATATAGTGTGAATGGAAAGAGAGGTGGTGAGACTTTAGTCCCACATTGAAACTTTCTAGTGAATGAAAAGTGAGGAGGAGAATAAAGAGACTCCATTGTGAATGGAACTTTAGTCCCACATTCGGAGTCTCTAGGCCTAAATGTTGGTTTATATTGTTTCACAAGCATGATAGTTGTGAACCAATGCTAGGGGAGAGACTCTCTCTTACGTGTGGGTGCGCAGGGGGTGCAAATCCAGAGCCCAGATTTGTACTGAACCAAGTGAACTCGTGTGCATGCACGACCTGCGCGTGTCGAATATCCGACCGGTCGGGGTAAAATTTGTCCAAGCAGATGAACCAACGTTTTGCCAAATTTTTTGCTCAAATGTAACTGATGCATTAATTTTGATTAATGCAAAATCAGTAACTCTCAGACGTTTGGATCTGGTCGGTTAATTGACAGTAAATGACGATTAATTTGGTCATTTAATACTGAGGGGGTCTAAGCCTATATAAAGAGGCTGTGACTGAGAGCAAAAGACACAGACGATACAAACAGATTCTCTTCCACTCCACCTCGTTCCCGACCTCCTGTGATAGCGTTTGGGTACTTTCTCAGTTCGCCACAAGCAACGAGTGCTCCGTTGTGCCCGTGGTTCGGCTGTTGTATCCTGAGAGACAAACGCCCATCTGAGCCTCGAAGCACCGCCGGAGGAGGGAAAATCTGTTTCAAGGGAACTGCGTTGCGCAGGCCTCAACAATTTCCTGGTCGGGAGATGTCCGAGTAATGCTCGAGATATACTACTCGGAGCTCGGGACATCTGGTCGGGAGCTCGGGAGATCTTGTCTGGAGCTCGGGACGCTTGGTCGGGAGCTTGGGAAACTCACCGCTCGGGAGTCGCCGCTCGGGAATTCCAGCTCGGGAATTCTGCTCCGGAGCTCGGGAATTTAGCTTGGGAGTTCGCTCGGGAGCTCGGAAATTCTGCTCGAGAGACTGCAGACTACTTAAAAGGCAGCTCGGGCCACTCAACAAATAAGTTGAAATTAGTTTTTGTAATTTCAATTTATTGAAAACTCTCCGAAAAGAGTTCGTTTCCTCCAACAAACTTGAAACAAATTTTGATTATGTTGAGATGACCATGGAATGTGTTGAGGTGAAACAAACTCATCACCAGGCCCCCTCCGCCCCGATTGAAAATGGCCCAATCAACCATGGGGAAAAGCCAGAGAAGTTCACTGGGTTGAACTTCAAGAGGTGGCAGCAGAAGATGCTCTTCTACTTGACCACACTCAATCTGGCTCGGTTCTTGACCGAGGACCCTCCCAAGCAAGCTGAGGCTGCTGAGGTGGAGGCTGGACTCATTCTGAGCTGTTGTTGTTTGCTTTCATTTCTGTTTTTAGTTTACTGCACTGCTTCGTTTTCCTTTGCTTCTTCCGCTGTGCTACTGATAAGTTAAGTGCAAAAACTTCATAAGTGTCGAAGGCAAAAGAGATTGGCTATATTCACCCCCCTCTAGCCATCCGTTTCCAACAAGTGGTATCAGAGCTTGGGGCTCTGTCTACGGCTTAACATCCGAGAGTTATCAACAAGATGTCGTTGAGAGAAGACTTCTCCACCACCCAACCTCCATTCTTTGATGGCGCCGACTTTCAATATTGGAGATCAAAGATGGAATACTATTTGAAGATGGATATCCACACTTGGTTCGCGGTGAAGGAGGGATTCATCCCTCCTAAGGATGATGAAGGCAAAGAGCTTGAGTCGTGGAGGTGGACTGCCGAACAAACTCGGAAGAGTGAAGCCGACGCGAAGGCGGTTGTCACTCTACAATGTGGCATGAACAAATACCAACTCATCAAGGTTGGTCCTTTCACAAGTGCAAAGGACTTGTGGAACAAACTCATTGAGCTTCACGAGGGCACCCGAGATTCAAGAATTGCCAAGAGGGATTTGTTCCTCAATCAACTCCAAAATCTCTCCATGAAGGAGAATGAAACGGTAAGTGAGCTCCATAGCCGGTTCAAGGAAGTTCTCAATGGACTTCATTCGATTGATGAAAAGGTCGAGAATCGCGACCTTGTGAGGTATGTCTTGAAAGCCTTTCCAAGGAATGCTTTGTGGTCATCCATGGTGGATGCCTACAAAGTTTCCAAGGATCTTTCCATTGTAAAGTTAGATGATTTATTTTGTGAGATGGAATTGCATGAAATGGCTAACAAAGGCTCCAAGGAGAAGGGGATTGCCTTAGTTGCAGGTGACCGGTCAAACAAGAAGAAGAAGGAGAAGAAGAAGGAGAAGGAGGTCACTTCGTCTTCATCCTCTTCCGAATCCGAGTCCTATTCCGAAGAAGATGGCAGCGACTCCTCTTCATCCGAAATGGCGAACTTCGTGCGAAGGATGATGCGAAGGAATCGACGTTTCAAGAGTAGAGGTAACTCTAGTGAATCCAAACTTGATAAGACTAATGCATCTTGTTTTGAGTGTGGTAGAAAAGGGCATTTCAAGAATGAATGTCCGAAACTGAAGAAGAAGGAAGAGAAATCCAAAAGAAAGGAAGAGAAATCCAAGAAGAAGAAGAAGGCCTTGAAGGCCACTTGGGATGAGTCATCCTCAAGTTCATCCGATGAAGAGAAGGAGGAGAAGAGCACAAGGCAAGTGACACTCATGGCTCTTGGAGAGGAGAGCAGTGATGAATCTTCAAGCTCCTCAAACGCGGCTTCATCATCTTCGGATGATGAAGAGGTAACTTCTCCCGAGCTTGAAAAGTGTTATAGAGCAATTGCATGTTTAACTAGTATGCTTAAGAAATCAAAGAATAAGGTTAAAGCATTGCAATTAGAAATTGATCAATTGAAGGCATCTAGAGATGATAACATTGATGATTTGCATGTTGAATTGCTAGAAGATGAAATTAAATCATTGAAACATGAGATTGAAAAGTTGAAATCCTCTAAGGTTGAGGAAGTCAATAATTTGCATGATGAATTGCTAATAGAGGAAAACCAATCATTGAAGAGTGAAGTTGAGAAGCTCAAGAATATTCTTGAGAAGTTCTCAACTAGCTCTAAGACCCTAGATATGATCCTAAATGCCCAAAGGGCAGTTTACAATAGGGCCGGTATTGGTTACCGTCCTAAGGAACCGTCATTTGTGTCTCTCATGTCTAGGACTGATATGAGACAATCTAGGACACCCAAAATTCAAAAGAAAATGGTCAAGGCATGGGTGCCTAAGTCATGTTTAGTTGATGCTTTAGGTCCCAAGGTTTGGGTACCTAAAACTTCTATTTTTCGAATTGTGTAGGTTATGATTGAGGGGAGCATATATCAACTTGGTTCGTTGATAGTGGATGCTCCAAACACATGACCGGGGATAGATCATTGTTTACCACACTTCACAAGAAAAGTAGAGGTAATGTATCATTTGGTAACAATGGTAGTCTTAAGGTCATAGGGATAGGAGACATTCAAATATCCGAATGTCTTAGAATTTCAAATGTCCTTCTAGTCAAGGGGATGAAATTTAATCTCCTAAGTGTCAGTCAATTGTGTGACACGGGTTACACAATTGACTTCCAACCAAGTCAATGTCTAGTTAGACAACATGACACCTTGGACACGGTACTAGTAGGAGCAAGAGTAGACAATATTTATCAAGTTTCATTTAAAAGTGCTACTAATGCTTCTGCTAAGTGTTTCATGTCAAAAGAAGAAGAGTCCACCCTTTGGCACCGGAGACTAGCACATGTGAACATGAAGAACATCCGGAAGTTGGCCAACAAGGGGTTGGTTCGTGGCTTACCAAGCATCAAGTATGAGAAAGATAAACTTTGTGATGCATGTCAAATGGGTAAGCAAACAAAATCTGCACATAAAGGTAAAAGCGCTGTAAGTACTTCCAATGCATTAGATTTACTTCATATGGATCTATTTGATTGTAGTACCATCATATCATTGAATGGAAGTAGATATTGCTTTGTTATCATTGATGATTTTACTAGGTATACATGGACTTACTTTTTAAAATATAAGGACCAAACCTTAGATATCTTCATTTCTTTTTGTAGAAGAGTTGAAAATGAAAAATCATCAACCATTAAGACAATTAGAAGTGATCATGGAGGTGAATTTCAAAACCATAAGTTTTTAGAATTCTGTCAAGATAGAGGCTATAAGCATGAGTTCTCTACTCCTAGAACACCACAACAAAATGGTGTTGTAGAGAGGAAGAACCGTGTTCTACAAGAGGCTGCACGAAGCATGCTTAATGAGTACTCACTACCGAGTTACTTGTGGGCTGAAGCTGTAAATACAGCTTGCTATGTGCAAAATCGGGTCCTCATTCATAGGTTTCTAGGAAAGACTCCCCATGAACTTTGGTTTGGAAAACCACCTACGGTTAAACACCTTAGGGTGTTTGGTTGTAAGGTGTTCATTCTAAACACCAAGGATCATCTTGGAAAATTCACGGCGAAGGCTGATGAAGGGATACTAGTCGGGTACTCCCTCGTTAGCAAAGCCTACCGAGTCTACAACAAGAAGTCTAGACTAGTTGAAGAATCTTCTGATGTTGTCTTCGAAGAAATTCCAAAAGTCAATGGTCAACCAGAAGATGAAGTCCAATTCGAACTTAGGAGACTAAGTTTGAATGAAAGTCCAAATGTTGTTGATGGTGAAGAATCTGATGACGGTGAGCCTAGACAACCCGTTGATCAGCCGGATCCTGAGGCTGGACTTGTGTCTAGTGAACCCGTTCAAGAAGCACCACCAACTCCTAGGCAAACTAGATTAGCCTCTAGTCATCCCCAAGACCAAATTGTTGGAGACATCCATCAGGGGGTTAGAACTAGATCATTCTTCCGGAATGAGGCTAATGAAGTTGCCTTAATTTCCGAAATTGAACCTAGGAAAATTGATGAAGCATTAAATGATCCCGATTGGATCATTGCAATGCAAGATGAACTAGGTCAATTCGAGAGGAGTCAAGTTTTGGGACTTAGTCCCTAGACCCAAGAAGACCTCCATTATTGGAACCAAATGGGTCTTCAAGAACAAATTGAACCATAAGGGAGAAATCATTAGAAACAAGGCACGCTTAGTAGCCAAGGGCTACAGTCAAGTTGAAGGCCTTGATTATGATGAGACCTATGCTCCTGTGGCACGATTAGAATCCATCCGATTGATGCTTGCATTTGCAGCACATCGTGGCTTCAAGCTATACCAAATGGATGTCAAATCGGCCTTTCTAAATGGTTTGATTAGAGAAGAGGTCTACGTCGAAAACCTCCGGGGTTTGAGAGTACCGAATTTCCAAACCACGTGTACAAGCTCAAAAAGGCACTTTATGGCCTTAAACAAGCACCCCGAGCTTGGTATGAGCGGTTGTCGACATTCCTAATTGAGAAGGGCTTCGTTAGAGGCCAAATAGACCCTACACTATTTCTACGAAGAGATGGTGACAATATTTTTGTAGCCCAAGTATATGTCGATGACATAATTTGTGGCTCAAACAATAAGGGCTATTTGAATGAATTTATTGGACACATGGAAAATGAATTTGAGATGAGTCTAGTGGGAGAGTTGACTTTCTTCCTTGGACTCGAAATCAAGCAAACTCGTGATGGGATCCATGTGCACCAATCGAAATACACACAAGAAATGCTTCGAAAATTCAATATGAGTGATTCAAAAGAGGTAACCACTCCTATGGCTACAAACACAAGATTAGACAATGATGAAAGTGGTAAACCTGTTGATTTAACTCAATATCGAAGCATGATAGGTAGTTTGCTATACCTCACAGCTAGTCGACCTGATATTCTTTTCGCTGTGGGTATGTGCGCTAGGTATCAAGTTTGTGCCAAGGAATCTCACCTAATCGCTGTTAAGCGAATTTTGAGATATCTCAAAGGCACAATTGGAGTCGGTCTATGGTACCCCCGTACCGAATCATTTGATTTAATTGGCTATACGGATTCCGACTACGCTGGATGTAAGTTGGACCGGAAAAGCACAAGTGGGGGTTGTCAATTCTTAGGTTCGTCCTTAGTAAGTTGGTCAAGTCGGAAGCAACATTGTGTTGCTCTCTCCACGACCGAGGCAGAATATATCGCCATGGGAGAGAGTGTATCACAATTGTTGTGGATGATACATACTTTAGAGGACTATGGATTGAGTTACAAGGGTGTGCAAGTGTTATGTGATAACATTAGCACAATTAACTTAACCAAGAATCCAGTCCATCATTCTAGGACCAAACATATTGAAGTGCGTCACCACTTCATTAGGGATCATGTAGCTAGGGGAGATATTGTACTCTCACATGTAGAGTCCAAGTCAAACCTAGCTGACATTTTCACTAAACCACTTCCCGAGAATGAATTTAGTTTCCTAAGACGGGAGTTAGGAATGTGTCGCGCTTCATGAATTTCAAAATACTTTCAAACCCTTCATGATTATTTCGAAATTGTTGGAAAACAATTGGGTAACTTTGGGGACATCTCACACAAACTATAAGGGTTAACAAAACGTTTTTGTTTGCTAGATATGGGGTGAGAATGTGAGATGTTAGGTTCAACTAAGTTTCTCAAAATGTCAATGCATCCCTTGAGAAATTAAGTTGACGAGATAATAATCACTTCGGTGACCAAGTATGGGGAAAACCATTGCATAACATATGTGTATATGGCTCCATGATCATACTTGGACATTCCAATCAAGGAAACTTGATTGGAACATTGGATTTGATACAAACTTAGTTGAAATTGCTTGAATGATTGTTGATTGAGTTTGACTCCATTTAGATGGATCAAAGTGATTGTTGAATCTATAAGGACTCTTGATCCTTATTCAGGGATCAATTTTAGTCATGAGATTCATGTCCAAGTTCGATAAACTTCACCAGATTTCCTTGGAAAGATTCAGAAATTCTGAAACTGAACATTTCAGTTCGTATCAGGGAGTATCAGGAACCTGATCGGTCACCGACCGATCAGGCATAGGGCTGATCGGTCCCCGGACCGATCTGGCTCCTTCCTATGGTGATCGGTCCACAGACCGATCAACGAGGCAAGCAGTGACTTTCCGAAATTTTGACCAAGCTTACTGAGCCAGCCTGGATCGGTCCCCGGACCGATCTGGCACCCTGCTGGGACCGGTCCACAGACCGATCAGGGGGCTCACAGTAAGCCTCCCGAGTCTACTGATCTCTCCCTGATCGATCAACCGATCGATCAGGAGCTTGCCTGATCGGTCACCCGACCGATCAGGCTCGGTTCAGTCCGATCAGGCTATAGCCTGATCGGTCTGGGCGCGATCAGATCGAACGGTGATCCGTTCAGACGCATTAAATTCTGGTTGGTGGACCGATTCACCAACCGATTAACTTCGCGAAAAACCCTTCCTTGCTGAACCCTAGCGCCGAAACCTCTCCCTTGCGTCTCTTTATCCTGAGCAAGAGTGTTCCTGCGTCTCCCTTCCCGCGCGAGCGAGTGTGTGCGAAGGTCTCTACGGGCGTCCCCTGTTCTCTGCAAGTTATCGATTTGCTCCGAGTCCTCTGCATTTCTGTCTTGCGCCGAGGCTTCTCCTGCGCAAGCGTTTTTCCTTTCCGACTCAAGAACTCTACTAATGGCACCAAAGTGAGTTTTTGGTTTAGCTTCCTTTACAAATTATTTCATAAATTATGTTGTGGAGCTAATCATGTTTTGGTGTTTATTCTTGGTGTGGTGCCGTGATCCTCTTGTATTTGCCGTGACCTTACTTTCTCACCAAATGATCAAATCGATTTTTCACCTCATTATTATCCTATGTTTGATCTTGATTTAATGTCTACCTTATGATTGGGGTCTTATTTTTGTATGATCAATTTTTGAATTTTTGTGATTCAACCTACATTTGTATCAACCTTGCTCAATTGATTCAAACCGTGTATGATCAATTCCTGTTTAAATTCTGTGTCTTGATCATTTCAATTCTCTAGAAAATCTTCTAAAGGGAAAGATGATGTTGAGGGCAACTCGAGGGGGAAAGCCCCCTCTTCACCTGCGCCCTCCAGAAGGCCTCAGCCTTCTTCGAGCTCCTGATTCCCGAATGCGGCTTGTGAATAGGCCTTCCAGTCAAGAACTTTCAAAATGTTACCCTGCCGATCAATCGATGTCCCCTTCCTGACTGAGTATTGTCCATCAGTCATGGAGATAGTCCTGCATTACAATCTTGGTTTCCTCCTCTCCTTAGAGCGAACCATCAATTATGACCTTGTCTCGGAGTTTTACAATAATCTTCAGCAGGGTCCTCAAGGCGGCTTCGAGTTCACTACTCGAGTCGCCAAAAGGACTCTCAATTTTTCCTATGACATACTTGCCGAGTTTCTGGGTGGTCGACGATCACCAAATATGTATTCGATCTATCCTGAGCTTCCTAATCCTCTACTAGCACCATTTACAGATGTTACCCCTGATTCTGTCCATCAGTATTTCTTTGGTCATCCCCGCCCAGCCGGTCTCGATGAGCTGGGCCCTGACTTTCCTACCTTTGCTGCACTGCGTCTTTCTCCCACTAGCTACATATTATTCAAGATTATCACAAACTGTATCCTCCCAATTACTTCCAAACCTCTAACTGAAATCCGACCCTATCACTGTCTGATGCTCTACGGCATGCACCGCCGTTTGGACTTCGATATCATGGAGAGCATCTTCCAGTCCATCTTATCTTATCGAAAGCCCAGCCGACGCACGGTCTACATGCCTTTTGGTCACGTCATCACCGACTGGCTCATGTCAGTTGGTGTTGATGTCACCAAGGGCCGGACGATGCCTATGGTCCGACAGGATTGCAGACTTGGCCGTCGAGCATTCGCCAAGTCCGACATCATTGTTTGGGGGCATGATCGGATGTTGGTTTGGAAAGATGGTAGGGTTCTTGGTGAGTTACCAAGGGGAGGTCCACAGGTTCAGGCGCCAGCCGCTGCTGCTGCTGATGATGACTACGACGAGCCGGATCCAGATCTGCGCTGGCAGATCTCAGAGCTGGATCAGATGCTACAGGAGTTTGTTCAGTTGGGGGCGACAGATCGCGAGGAGTTTCGGTCAGGCTTTCGTTCCCTTGATTGCCGACTGACCAGGATCGAGACCGAGGTCTCGGGGACCCGTACCCTCCAGCAGACATGGTATGATGAGTGGCGCAGCCACACATTTCCAGGAGGTGCACCTTCATCGAGTACTGCACCAGGGTCCTTTGCTCCTACTGATGCCACGATGGACGATCTCGTGCACGATGAGGATCCCCCCACTGATAGTTGAGTTTGGTTGTCTCTACTGGTGATATGTGTATTTGACTACTTAGTTGTGTGACGTTTAGCTGACTGCCCCTTGACTTGACTGTTGTGGCCTTGTGTCACGCGTACTTTGATTGTGATGCATGTGTATTGCATCTTGTGTTTTATTTGGATATTTCATGAATTGCCATGTCTGCCCTTGCTGCGTTTTTATCCTACTTTAGTATGCTTCTTGTTGATGCTATGATGACTACTATTTGCATACTTGCTACATTGCCATGATTATGCTTTTGATGCCATGTCCACTTGATGTATATGACCGTTATGACATGTTATAGATTGATATGATGTCTGTGATGATTTCACCTTGATCTATCTTTTTCACATGATATCATATGCTTCAAAAACAATTCCATCGAATCTATGTTGTTCTGGGATACCCTTAGGGTTGAGGGGGAGTTTGTTTTAAACTTAACAGCCCCTCTAGCCCCTTTTCGGTGTTCGACAAAGGGGGAGAGTGTGGATTGGTTAAGTTTAGGATGATCATGTTGTAGGGGGAGGATCTGAATTCCCCTATGATTCTAAATTTGGAAAACTTGATTAAGAATCCCTAAACTTAAAATCGGGTTGTCAAACAACAAAAAGGGGGAGATTGTTGATGCAGTCTGGCCCTGATTGTTGTTTTGGTGTTGACACCGATTTTAGTTTAGGTGGATGATGTTTGATTATGATTAAGTCCTGATCGGGGATCAGGCATGGTATGGAAAATCCTAGTCTGGAGGGCTAGGTGTTGGAAAATCCTAATCTGGAGGGTTAGGTGTTGAAAATCCTAGCTTGGAGGGCTAGGTGTATGAAAAGTCCTAATTCGGAAGAGGTGGGTGAAAAGTCCTAGCTTGGAAGGCTAGGTGAAAAGTCCTAACTTGGAGGGTTAGGTGCAAATTCCCATCTTGGAGGATTAGGTGAAAAAGTCCTGGCTTGGAGGGTCAGGTGCCTAGCTTGGAGGGCTAGGTTGGATGATGTTCTAACTCGGAAGGGTTGAGTGAAAAGTCCTAGCTTGGAGGGCTAGGTAAAAAGTCCTAGCTTGGAGGGCTAGGTGAAAAGTCCCAACTTGGAGAGTTAGATGGAAAAATCCTTAGCTTGGAGGGCTAAGGTGGATGAATCCCTAGCTTGGAGGGCTAGGTTTGAGTCCCTGGATCGGTCTGGTGACCGATCAGGGATATTGGCACGCTGCTTCTTCGTGGATCGGTCTGGTGACCGATCCAACGAGGACTGATCGGTCTGGTGACCGATCAAGGAGTGCACAGTGAGGTTGGGAACCTACTGTGTGGCTCCTGATCGGTCTGGTGATCGATCAGGGAGCAGGCAGCTTCCTCATTGCCTTGCTCCTGATCGGTCTGGTGACCGATCAGGGAGCGGACAGTGAGTGAGTTCTTCTCCGGATCAGACCTTGGATCGGTCCGGTGACCGATCAGGGACTTAGGATCTGATTAAAAAATCACTGTTCATCTGTCCTGATCGGTCTGAGTGACCGATCAGGCTTCACTCTGATCGGTCGGGTGACCGATCAGGCGTGTATAGCCGCGAGAGCTGGGAATCCCAGCGAAGCAGTGGATCGGTCTGGTGACCGACCCACAAGCCCTGGATCGGTCCGGTGACCGATCACTTTAATTCAAATTGCACTGTCAGACGCGATCAGAGCGTCTGATCGTATCCGATTCTCTGCGGTTCACTTCTGAATCTTGATTTACTGTGTGATATACTGCTCTAACAGTCTGATTAAGCTGCAGGTGACAAGGGAGGATTCAAACACTCAAGGAGAAGTCAATGGAGGCTTTCCTTGGAGCAGGTTTGTCCGTTTTTCCATCTCAGGTTGCAACGGCCGAGCTGCAGACTGGAGCTGAGACTGGAGCTTGGCTGAGGGAAGCTCAGGGAGTCCAGGGATAGCTCAGTGGTAGCTGGCGTTGGCAGATGAGCAGCTGGGAGCTGCAGGGATGGTGTCATCTGATGCTTGGTGGAGAAACAAAAAGGAGAAGAAGACTTCGGCTGAAGCAGAGAAGTGTTCGACAGTTTTCTGGGTTGAGCTTGTTGAAGTTCTTGCTGCGCTTTGTGTTTCTCCACAACTTGCTTGCTGTGTTTCTGAAGTCTTCATCACTTTGAGTAAGCAACTGCAATCGAGAAGCAACCAACTCTTACGTAAGTGCTGGGAGGAAAGAACAAGGAGCTTGGAGTCCAACAGTGAGAAGACACGAAGGAGGGAGTCCTTGCGTGAGATCGTCGCTGGGTGGAACTCGGGATAAGCTCGCTGTGCTCTTGTCCTTGCTAGGTGCTGAGTAAGAGTATTCTCTGTGTTTCATTAAGCTTAAATCTATATTCCTGCTTGAAACGCTCTGGAGAGGTTTCTCCACCGAGAAGGAGGTTGCGTTATATCCGGTGAACACCGGGGCTTGATCTGCCGACGATCAAGGGATCACCCACCTTAAGGGCACGCCAAGGAGTAGGGGCAAGTTATCCCCGAACCTTGTAAACCCTCTTGTTAGCGATCTTGGTAGCTGTCGTTGTTTGCTTTCATTTCTATTTTTAGTTTACTGCACTGCTTCGTTTTCCTTTGCTTCTTCCGCTGTGCTACTGATAAGTTAAGTGCAGAAACTTTATAAGTGTTTAAAGGTAAAAGAGATTGGCTATATTCACCCCCCCTCTCTAGCCATCCAGTTCCCAACAGCTCAGCTGGAGAGGTCTTCAGTGGACTGAGTGCTCAGGGAGTCAGGGAGTCAGGCTGGGTTCAGTGGATGCTGATGGAGCTTGGCGATGGGGGCAGAAGCTTAAGACGAAGCTGGAAGCAGAGGAGTGACAAGGAAGCAACAGACAGAAAACTTGAGGAGTTTGGCTGGGCTGTGTGTGTGCTCTCTGTTGTTTCGTGCTTAAGTGTTCTTGCCACATCCTTGTGAGCGTTCCTTCTTAGTGTCTCGTGAGCTTATCTTGTATCTTCTTGAGACTATTTGTGGAGAGGTTTCTCCACCGAGAAGGAGGCCTTGTTATATCCGGGTTCACCAGAGCTTGATCTGCCGACGATCAAGGGATCACCCACCTTACGGGCACACCAAGGAGTAGGGGCAAGTTATCCCCGAACCTTGTACATAGCCATGTTAGCGATTTGGTTTGCTTTTCATTTCTGCATATTTCTGTTTATGTTGTTTGTTTCCGCTGCTGCTAACTCTTAAGTGCAGAAGATTTCAATGAGAAAGCAAAATCTGTGTTTGGCTACATTCACCCCCCCTCTATAGTCATCCAAGGACCAACAGTGGTTACCTCATTTGGCTTTAAGGAGAATTCCATTGATCAGTACATATATGTCAAGTTCAATGGGAATAAGTTTGTTATACTTGTTCTATACATGGATGATATATTACTTGCGAGAAATAATAAGGGGTTGCTGCATAAAACCAAGTCATTTCTATCTGGTAAATTTGAAATAAAACATCTTGGTAAAGCATCCTTTGTTTTAGGCATACAGATATGCCATGATCATTCAAGAGACATTCTTGGACTTTCACAACCCACCTATATTGAAAAGGTGCTCATGAGGTATGGCACGCAGAACTGTACATCTGGTAATACATTTGTGTCAAGAGGTGACAAGTTCAGTTTACAACAATGTCCACAACTTGAACTTGAAATAAAGGAGATGGAATGACTTCCATATGCGTAAGAAGTGGAAAGTTTCATTTATGCACAAGTTTACACTCGACCAGATATAACATTTATAGTTGGCATGTTAGGAAGATATGTTAGTAACCCATGACCGTCACACTGAAAAGTGATTAAGAGAGTGGTGCGATATTTGCAAAGAACTAAAGGACACATGCTCACGTATCGGAGGTCAGATCATCTGGAGGTAATTGGTTATTCAGACTCCGATTTTGCTGGATGCTTGGATAGCAGGAGGTCCACTTCAGACTATATCTTCATGCTTGCTAGAGGGGCTATATTTTCATGCTTGTTGGAGGGGCTATATCTTGGAAGAGTGTCAAGCAGACGCTAGTAGCCACTTCTCTTATGGAGGTAGAGTTGGTAGCATACTACGAAGATCGTTGATGGTATTGATAAGCCACTAAAGATCTATTGTGATACTAAAGCCACAGAACTTTATGCCAAAAACAATCGCATTTCATCGAAGTCCAAGAACATCAACATCAAGTTTCTAGCTGTTAAAGAGAGAGTTCAGAGTCATCAGATCATGGTGGAGCACATCAACACAGATTCCATGTTGCCGATCCACTCAGCAAGGGCATAGTGTCTAAGTGTTTCATGTGTATGTTGTGGATATGAGAGTTCTTCTTATGAGAGAAGAATTCATCTAGTGGGAATCTGTTTTTATTTTATTACTCTATGTTAATAAAGACAAACCTTTTTTTGATCATTGTACATACTTAAAGTTCAAAACATTAATGGGATTTCATATGTTTGTTTGATACTTTGAATATAATATCATGATTTACTGCTGCTTTTTAGCATTTGGTGTTTGTAAATATGATACAACTCTTTTTTGGAATCATAAAGTTTTGATCATGATTTGCTATTGCAGTTTAGCATAAGGTATTTACTAATATGATCAGACTATTTTAGGTCACTTTGGATCGTTGGAAATTGACATGTGTACTGATCACATTTCATATAATTTTCACTCTATACATCTGAATCTTGATCTATGTTGTTAATGACATTAGTATTGTGATTATTATTGGGGTTGTTACGATCATATACAATAATTATAACCTCTTTAGCCCTTTACTAATAAAGTTAATGGACCAGATTGTTTATAGGGGTATCTTGTACTTATAAAGTTTGATATCAAATAAAGTTTTACTTGTATTTAACATACAACTCACATATAGCCCAAGTGGAAGATTGTTGGATATTATTATCCCTATTAGGTGGACTTATTTGTAAGTTGCATACGTAAATACAATCTGAACCCTTTAAAGTGATCTAACTTATATTTATTGGATTTCAAATTATTGGATACGGGTTCAATGTGAAAAACCCTTTAGCTCAATCTGTTATTATATATGGGCTAATAACATATTAAATTCCTATATAAAGGGGAAGTGTCACGCCGCAAAACCAACGGAGCCGCTGATCCAATATAAAATTGGACAATATCTCCTCTGTCCGGCAGACAATTTATACATACACACAAATACCCACGCAGTATAATTGGCCTTAGGCCTCAAAACAGATATATATCATATGAAATAATACCATTACAATGTGGAATATCGTAAAAACTCACCTGTGTTGCCCCCATGGCAGGCGCATAGCAAAAACCACATCACAAAGACCAACAAAGGACTCAAAAATATAATACCGCATGAATAAATCCAATACAAGCTCACAGTATCAAAATGAATACAAAATATAGACTACACTATCAAAAGAAAACAAAACAAGCGGAAGCACCCATCCAAATGGAGTTATGGGGACCCCAGACCGGCAACTGGGCTCCTTCGGCGAGCTAACAACCTGAAAACAAAAGTATTGTGACGGGTGGTGAGTCCAAGTGGACTCTACAGGTATATAGTAAGATATGCATGGCAGAAAAATAGCTAAACAAGTTATACAGAAATAACAGGATACAGTCTCAACAATAGTATCAGAAATATGCATAACTGAAGTAACAAAGGAATGTACATACTAGAAATAAGTCTACCATGGTCATAAAAGGACTCATACCATACAAGCAAGTGCAGGGTCATCAAACCACACAAAAGGTACATCGTGTATGTGCATGTCAAACAAGTGCAACAAACACAATCAAATATACAAATGCATTATATGCACATGATACAATGGCATAGTCACCCATAACACCAGTCAAGCCACCGAGACATGTGATAATGTGTCGGCCAAGTGGGTAGAACTGTGATACTGTCCGCACTATGCCATCATTACTCCTAAGTGACCGAGTGGACAGGATGCTAGTGGAGCTCTTGCTCCGCCCCATGTATATATGAAGGAGATATCTCTCTCATCTTCTCTGGTCTATGGGAAGAGAAGGGATCCATACCTGCTACCACGCTATGAACCCACTACCCATAAGAGATCGAGCGGAACAGTACAGAGTAAATACACACACCCAACTGTTGGTGCCGGAAGCACCAAAGTCAAGCCTTTATTTTGATAATGGCAAAGGGTTCAGAAGTTAAGATTTGGTTATAATCTAACAAGTTGATTAAGTGTGCAGAAAAGTCCTAGGTACACTAGGCACTAAATCCTGATTCATTGAATTGGGCACTACGTCCTGGCCGCGGGCTAGGCAACTAAGTCCTGACCTAAAGTTGGGCAATAAGACCTAGTGAGTGAAGATGGGCACTAAGACCTAGTGAGTGAAGATGAGCACTAAGACCTGGTCGAGGACTGGGCACCGAAGACTTAGTGAGTGAAGCTGGGCACGAAGACCTGATCGCAGATTGGGCACGAAGACCTGGTGAGTGAAGCTGGGCAAAAGTCCAACCGGAGGAGCCGGTTGGCAAAAAAGGTAAATTCTCCCGAGAGGAGTAGGTAAGGACACGTTCCTGTAAGAGGGAACATTAGGCGTCGGTTCGACCTAGGGTTCCATTTGGGAGACCCAAAGTCAGAACCAAGATAGCTTAGGCTGTAAATAATGTCTAACATATATTGTATGTTTGCTTCTTGTGTTTTGGAACTAACCCTAGTTGCAGGAAACGAAGGGACTGGGTTTATGCAGCTCAGGCGCCTCATTGGAAGGAGGCGTCTAACTGGGCTAGGCACCTGTAAAGATACAGGCACCCCAGTGCAAGGCCAAACCGAGACCATCGAAGCAAATTGCCACGAAAGCCTTTGGACCAAGTCAAGCTAGGCGCCTGTGTTCATACAGGCGCCCCAGTCAGCTCAGGCACCTCAATGAAGGGGATAAGCGCTGACCGAGCCTGCGGATTAGAGTTCGCGCAGGAGAGGCCACGTGTAGGCGCCCCCTTCAACACAGGGGCCCAGGAGTCGACTATAAAAGGGGGTTCACCCCTAAGGCTTCCAAACAACTCGCTTAATTCGCTCTCAACACTTTCGCTCAAGCGCTACGCTCCGGCATGCTCTGCACTCGCGATTCAAGCGCTGACGACGACTCGCTGCTCCGAAATTCCATCCACTCCAGTCGTCGGTAAAGGTTTAAATTTCCTAAGTGTTGTGACTTCTTTTTAATTCTATATCTGTACTCAAAATTGTAAACGCCCTTCAAATATAGAATTGTCCATCGTAAACGGTCAAGGACCGTGGGCCTTGGAGTAGGAGCCGACCGCGACTCCGAACCAAGTAAAACAAACAGTGTTAGCGATTTTGTTTTACTCTTTTCCGCTACGTAATTTCTCTAATTGTCCGAAAATTTTCAATCGATATTCACCCCCCCTTTATCGATTTACTCCGATCCAACACCAACGGTATCCACTAACCCATGAGTGGTCGTGTGTGCATATCATGTGCTGGAATATGATAGACTCAATCACAAGGAAGTCGCTGACCGTCGGCATGCAACAATGCAGGTATGGTGCATTACTCTAACACATGCAATCCCTACCAGGTCATCGACACATAACTCAACCTATCATGCACAGGTCGTAAACATATATCATAAGCCAACCATCCTATATCCAAACACACGTGCAAGTATGACTAGAATCAATCAATACAACCATACAGTGGTATGCTATTCTATATCTATATACTCATGCTCATACTAATGCTATACAGAATCAGATAACAAAAACATGAGACTGTATATAAAGGAAATCTAGATCAAATCCAAGGTCAAGCATAAGTATCAAGTAGGATAACAAAATGATAGCAGATAAAGGTAAATATCAGCCTACTGCATAAATATCAAATAACATGTATAAAAGGTAAAGTAGATCTACAAAATACAAGCAAGAAGTACCCGCCTCCAAAGAGTAGAAGTCCATATCAAAGTAGAAAAGAACCACCTGTCTGAATAATCCGCAGCGAAATAACCAAGTCAATGTCCTGTATCACAGAGCATAATGACTTAGCTATTTACATAATTATGGTAAGTAGCTAGACCTCTACTAAATTATACAAAGATTCATCATAATGACACGATTAACACCTAATTACACCCTCGACACAAGACCCCGCCAAGGCTAACCAATAACACCTCAAAATCAACCCAACTCCAAGGTCTACACTTCACAAAGGTCTCCCTAGTTCGTTCAAATACGATGCTCTATCCAACGAACAATCCCTCATCAATTATGTGGTTCATGGCACCATCTCAAGATCAATAGGACACCTAAAACCCACACCAATATAGTATCATAAGGCACACCCTAAAATCAGTATATCACAACTAGAGAAGATCCCATTCCACATCCACAACACTTCAAACAGAATTGTGGCCAAGTTGATCTAGATCAACAACCCAACTCAACTCCACGACAATGAGACAATCTAAACAAACGACAACACAAAGAAAACTCAGGCCGATTAGCATGCAAGCCAAACCCAACAGCTCCATAAACCAACGAGACAACAAGCATTCCATAACCGAAACTACTCAAACTGCATGATCAAATCTAATTCTATCTATCTAACACAAAGTCTAAAACAAAACCATAAGCAAATCCATTAAGAACAGCTTCCAAGCGCAATATATCCAAGAAACAGAGCTAATCTAATTAAGAACAAATCCAAAAATTAGGAGCTTCAAGAGCAACATCACGGTAGGAGAAAAATAACTACAATTGAATGCATCCTAGACCTAAATAAATACCAACATATCTTACCTGGATGGTGGCCGATCTCTACTGATCGGAACATAATAGAGGAAGAAGTGCTACCCCAAAAGAAGTCCTCGTTCGCTGGTAGTCCTCTACTCCCAAATCAATGCAAGAAAAAGGGAAGCTGCACATCCACGGGTCAATTAGGATTCAACAACTGACAAGGATCATTGGCGACACTCGAATAGCACACGCACCGCAAGAAGAGGTGATCGGAGACTAGGAAAACAAGATCCAACCAATCAGTATTCGATTCCTACGTACCCGTGGTAGCAGAGGGGAGATCGGGTCACCGACTCCGGCAATGGTCCAAACCCCGAAAGCAACTCGTTCGGCGATGGCCAGAGAGGAAAGGCGGTGGTGAGGGCTTGAGGAACCGCATCTTCGATAGCGAAGAAGATCAAAGGGCGAGATGGGAAGGATGCGAGGAAGAGAGGGGGAAGAGGAGATCTCCACTTCAGAATCACGCGAAGGAGGAGGAGAAGGGCTTGTCGTCAGGTGGTGGCTCGGCTTTGGGCTAGGGCAGCGAAAAAAAATGATTAACGAGGTTTTTTCAATCTCGGGCGACCGGCCTGGCCTCACGGAAGTTTCCCACCGGCCGCTAGGGTAAATCGGGAAGCGCTCGCAGTGGGCGGTCTAGAAGCCCAACGTCCCAGGGTTTGTGCCCCATTTGGAGGAACATTTCCTGTAAATACGCCTTTGGGCTAGGGCAGCGAGATGAGAGGGAAGGTGAGGAGATTAAGTGAATGGAATTTTTGCAAAAGGCCCCTCTAATCTTTTAAAATCCCGCATCCACCCTTACACACTAGGGAATCTTGCTTTTAACCATTACACATTTCCGTTTTAATCCATTTGAATCCCGAAACTTTGTCTAAGGGCCCGGAACCCTAGGACCTTTTCCGAAAAATTTTTCGGAGCGGAATAAAAGTGTCGGATTTAACATACCAAAAATCAGTTAAAGTGATCTAACTTATGTTTATTCAGTTTTGAATTATTAGATGCGGGTTCAATGTGTAAAACCCTTTAGCTCAATCTGTTATTATATATGGGCTAATAACATATTAAATTCTTATATAAAGGGGAAGTCTCCAAAGGTTTAAGACATCATCTTGACAGAGCTCTTGGTTCTTCATTGACCTAGAGTTATTTCAGCGCCGTCAATCCTAAGCCCCTTGGAAGATCCTTCTTCTTCTTTCCACTACATCTCCTTCTACAAAGATCAAGCCTACGACGCTAGAACAAAGACAATGACTCTTCAATCAGGTTCCTTATCTTTCAATTTATGTTTTTATTCTTCTTATGCCATGGTTCGTAGAAACAATAAATCCATGCTCATATATCTTGTATTTTCTCTTTTGAATTTTTATTTTATTCTTAGAATTCATACGGTTAGGAGAAAACGTAATTTTTATAACTAAGGTGAAGATGTTAAGTTCTTATATAGGATAATATAATAACGGCTAATATTTAGGAATAACTAAGTGTTTCCTAGATGATATTTATAGGGTAAGAGGAGATGATTCGGTTCTATAGTTTGAAAATATAAATCAATTAGAACTTTCTCTAATTGTATTTAAGAGCCTATTTATAAATATTGGAGATTAAAGGTTAAATAATAGTGAGATAATTTATGTATGTAAAAAGAGCTACACCAGGAGTTTTCCGTTGTAGAATGGTTTTAGAGCTACCCCTCTCCTTCCTTAAATCTCCTGGGGTCATGTTCTCATCTCATCCTTGAAATTGTTTCAGTAATTTTCATCTCTTATTATAGATGTTTTCATCTCCATCTTTTCCTTCCTGCCTTTGGAGTCTACATCTCTCAGATCCCAGTTGTTCCTGCCCAGTGTTGTATTTTTTTTTCTGTTTGCTGGATCAACATCTCTTAGATTCCAATTGTTATATAGCTTTGGCAAATTGTGTAGGAGTCTGTCGTTCCTTAATTAAACCATGTCTTTTGTACTCTAAAATTCCCTATGAAAGAACACTTTCCCTCTTCCTGCAATCACACGGGTGGTTCCTTTATTGTGTCACTGGGGGTCTTGAGCACCATGCTCGTTAGGCCAGGTAGGTACCTGCTCGGGAAACCATCTAGTGATTGGGGATGTGTCGAGGGTTGGCCACATGGCAGCGTAATAGCCAAGAGATTGTCACATGGCAGCGTAGCAACTGCATGGTGAAAAGAGGACTAGAGACCCCAAGCGCTAAGCTCGTTAGTCCAAGAAGGCGCCCGCTTGGGCACCCCTCATGGTCCTCCCATAGCTCGATCGAGAAACCAACCACTTAGGGGAGGGGCCCAAGCATCAGGTTCGTTAGGACAGGACGGTGTTCGCTCGGGAAACCAGCGACTCAGGGGAGTCTAAGTGGCTTAGTCGACCGCATGTACTCAGTGGGAACATGGAGCACACCGCCCGAGTGGGATATGCCAACATGGCCAGGGCGACGGTAGTTGTCCTAAGAGATACATAGAAGCATCTCTTCAAGGCTAATACTAGAGGGATATCAAGCGATGACCATTAGTAGAATAATCAAGGAGTTTTTAATGCACCGTCAGGATATGAAAAGACAACATTAATGAGAAGAGAAGATGGAAATGTACACGGAGAGACCCCAATAATAATTCTCAATAATTGGTAATAATGACGGTCATAAAGGAGATGACATTATTATCATTAATGATTGGGAAGATGAACGATCATAACCAAAAGTACAAAAGGAATCCAGGAACACTTGAGAAAGGGGCTACGTAATTCTCTAAACTCATCTCTTTTCATTCTGTAAACTTCTCATTTTTAATCTCTGATTTGAGAGTCAGAGTGGCAATCGCCGAGACCCTTCCCGGTGCTATTCTAATTTTCTTTTCTTAAGGCTTTAGATCTCAGGTTCTCATCATTCTTATTGGTCCTAATTCAGTAGAAGGTTCACATCATCGGGCATCATCTTCATCCACGCCGTCAATTTTTGAAACAATTACATTATGTGTATTTGTGCATATTGTTTGTGTTCGTTTGGTTTGTACTTGTATTTCGATTTGTGTTTGTGTTGTGTTTTTGTCTGTGTTTGTATTTGAGTGCGTGTTCTATTATTTGAGTATTTTGTTATGTACGGAGGTGGTTATCGTCGAACACAAATAAGAAAAGCATGGTTAAGTTTATTCACCTAATTTCCCTCAATGATCCTATACTATTGTTGAGAGACCATGAGACCACGAAATTTCATTATTATATCCAACTATGACTATTGTTAATAGTTTCATGTCTGAATTTTGGTAAAGTGTTAAAATGACTGACATTGAGTTATATTTCAGTTCTACTTTCCGATCTTAAACAAATGGCTAGTCGAAGCATACCATTTGGATGTTACAAGATCCCTTGCAAACTTATGTGTTAGATGTTGAGGTAATTGGGAGAACCACTTATATTTGTTAGAGTATGTCCATAAGTGATGGTCAAATGACTCCTTTTAAGGCACTTGTAGACTGCCTGTCTTGTAAGATGAATTAGATGAATGCCAAATTACATGGTCCACCATGCATCTAAAAAGACGAAGATGGTAAAGGTAATTAGATAAAGATTGTTGACTACTGAGAGTCGACAAAAAGACTGTCGATAAGAGTTGTAGAGAACTAACCCAAAAAAATCTCAATGGTGGATCACGTATTTCTGTGTGTAACTCCTATTAAGATTAAGATTGTAAAGAGATTTAGAATAATATAAAAAGTGAGCTCTAATTAGTTTCATAGGAGCTAATCCTGCACCGATACCCCTCAAAAGATAAGCTGCTGATGGGCTGTACTGGATGCTGACGAAGTCGTCATGACCCGAAGGAAGAAGAGGGTGAGCTGTCTTCTAGGTTAAGTAAGTTACTAGATCTCTAAGAAAATCCAATAACGAGAGATCGAAGGTGCCAAAAAGTCTCCCGTCAATGAAGCCTATAAGGCTACTAGAAGATGAAGAAAGGCAGACAAAGGATTAGGAGATTGGATTACCCCGACCTTGCACTTCAATGCTCAAGTCAGATTCGGACGAAATATATGAAGCAAGTAAACAGTACTATAATGAAATATATAAAGATTTAATATAAAGCATACCAGGCCCGCGAGAGCGTGCCAAAGGTGACGCGGAGCCAAAAGCAGCATGGGCCGACAATCAAAGACAAGAACATATTTGTAGCTCAAATGTCAGCATATGACAGCAGCTCGAATAATAGAACACGACAACACAACTCGGAGGTCGGAACATAATAATGCAGCTCGAAGGCCGAAATATGACAATGGTAGCCTAGAGGCCAAATCGGTGTCGAAAGTGTATGAAGGTGTGGAATTTGTGCTCAAGACAATCGGACTTGTGCCGAGGGTCGCAATGATGTCAGATCTATGTTAGGGCAGCTAGATTTGTATCAGAGGGCGGCGACAATGGATGGATCAGGATCGAAGGTGGCGAGCAATGGTGGCTATGTGTCGGATCGACCTCGGAGGTGAACGACATCGGTGGATCAATGATAGATCGACATCGGAGGCGCATAGTAGTGGTGGATCAGCATTGGATTGGTGTTGTAGGTGGTTAGATCTACGTCGGAGACGGCGACAACAGTGGATTTGGCTGGATGTGACCGAATCTATGCTGGTGGTGTCCAGATCTATGCCAAGCGTGGTTGGATCTACGCTAGAGACAATGACAATAGTGGATCTGGCAGGATATGGTCAGATCTATACTGGTGGTGGCTGGATCGGTGCTGAGGTGGTTGGATCTACGCTAAAAACGACGACAATAGTGGATCTGGTCGGATGCAGTCGGATCTACGTTGGTGGTGGCCCGATCTATGCCGAGGGTGGCTAGATCTACATTGGCATGATCGAACACAAGGGAAAGCGGTTAGACCAACATCGGAGGCATACAACACGGATTGGCATCGATGGTAGTGGATCTGAAGGAGACAGTGATGGTGGCGGTGTAGAGGAGGCATCTACCTCTCTTTTGCTGTGGCGGTGTGGAGATTCCCCAAAAGGAAGTGGTGCTCCTCTGAAGGAGCTCCCCCTTATATGGGAGAAGATGAGAGGGGGAAAAAAGGAAGAGAGGGAGAACATGAGAGAGAGGAGGCATGAGAAGGAGACCTCTCTTGGCGGCGGCTCCAAAAAAAAAAATCCTCCCCCTATCGTTGAAACTCATCCCAAGACCTAAAAAAGAGGGAAAACACTCAAAAGATCAAAAAACCCTTCTTGCCATGAGAGTTTTGTGTCAAAGCTTGTCGTAAGGCAGAATCGATTCCGACTAAAGAGTCGAAGGAGGAATGGCCGAGCCTATCGTAAGATAAATGAATTTCAATGAAGAGTCAGGAATAGAATTTTCGACCGGTCGTAGGGTGTGTCACTATTGTGAGGCTTGGGCCTCCAAGCCTATCGTAAGGTTAATGGCTTCCGACTGAAGAGTCGGGATAGAATTTTTAGCTTGTTGTAGGGCACATCACTAGTGTGAGGGTTGGGGCTCCTAACTATCGTAAGGTTAATAGCTTCCGACTGAGGAGTCGGGATAGAATTTTTGTCCTGTCGTAGGGTGTGTCACTAGTGTGAGGCCTGGGGCTCCAAGCCTGTCGTAAGGTTAATGACTTTTGACTGAGGAGTTGAGGATAGAATTTTCGGCCTGTCGTAGGGCGCATCACTAGTGTGAGGCTTGGGACTCCTAGCCTATCGTAATGTTAATGGTTTCCGACTGAAAAGTCAGGCATAGAATTTTGATACTGTCGTAGGGCGATTCGAGTCTATTGCACAACGACAATAAGAGGAAATCGGTCAACATCTCATTGTGCTCGACCCGGACTCCCAAGTGTCCGCGTAATCGGAGAGCGGCTCATCGGAATCAAGCTTAAGAGAGGCATACTAGCTGATATGAGCTTGATTCATGGTTATATCCGAGTCGGGAGAGAATAATGATCTCAATCTCCGACTGTCGAGTACCAGTAGAGTCGGAGAGAGAATAAGTTGATCCGTGACTATGCCCAAGTCCGAAGAGAATAAGTTCGTCTGCGACTACATCCAAGTCGGGAATAATAATAATCTCAACCTCACGACTCCCAAGTATCGGTGGAGTCGGAGTGAGAATAAGTCAATCCGCGACTATGTCAAAATCGGGAGATAATAATAATCTCAATGTCATGACTCTCGAGTACCGGTGGAGTCGGAGAGAGAATAAGTCGATCCGTAACTATGTCCAAGTATGGAGATAGTAATGATCTCGATCTCACTACTCTTGAGTACCAGTGGAGTCGGAGAGAGAATAAGTTGATCCACGACTATGTCCGAGTCGGGAGAGAATAATGATCTCGATCTCATGACTCCCGAGTACCGGTGGAGTCGGAGAGAGAATAAGTCGATCCGCAACTAATAAGTCGATCCGCGACTATGTCTAAGTCGCAAGAGAATAATAATAATTTTGACCTCACGACTCCCAAGTACCCATGGAGTCGGAGAGAGAATAACTTGATTCGCGACTATGTCTGAGTCAAGAGAGAATAAGTCGATCCGCGACTATGTCCGAGTTGTGAGAGATAATAATAATCTCGACCTCACGACTCTTGAGTACCGGTGGAGTCGGAGAGAGAATAAGTCTATCCATGACTATGTCGAAGTCGGGAGATAATAATAATTTTGACCTCACGAATCTCGAGTACCGGTGGAGTCAGAGAGAGAATAACTCCATTCGCGACTATGTCCTAGTTGAGAAAGAATAATAATGGTTGATCTCGTGATTCCCGAATATCCATAGAGTCGGAGAGATAATAACTTGATCTGCGACTATATCCAAGTCGAGAGAGAATAATGATCTCAATCTCATGACTCCTAAGTACGATGGAGTCAAGAGAGAATAAGTCGATTTGTGACTATGTCCGAGTCACGAGAGAATAAGTCGATCCACGACTATGTCCAAGTCGGGAGATAATAATGATCTCGACCTCGCGACTCTCGAGTACCGGTAGAGATAGAGAGAGAATAAGTTAATCCGTGACTATGTCTAAGTCAGGAGATAATAATAATCTCGATTTTAAGAATCTCGAGTACCGATGGAGTTAGAGAGAGAATAAGTCGATTCGTGACTATTTTCAAGTCGGGAGATAACAATAATCTCGATCTCATGACTCTTGAGTATCGGTGGAGTCAAAGAGAGAATAAGCCGATCCGCAACTATGTCTGAGTCACGAGAGAATTATAATAATCTCGACCTCACGACTATCAAGTACTGATGGAGTTGGAGAGAGAATAAGTTGATTCACGACTATGTTTAAGTCAGGAGATAATAATAATCTCGATCTCATAACTCTTGAGTACTAGTGAAGTCGGAGAGAGAATAAGTTGATCCACGACTATATCAAAGTCAGGAGATAATAATGATCTCAATCTCACAACTCCTGAGTCCGGTGGAGTCGGAGAGAGAATAAGTCGATCCGTGACTATGTCTGAGTCTCAAGAGAATAAATCGGAAGATAATAATAATCTAGACCTCACGACTCTCGAGTACCGATGGATTCGGAGAGAGAATAACTCGTTCCGTGACTATGCCTGAGTTGAGAGAGAATAATAATGGTTGATCTCACGACTCCCGAATATTCGCGAAGTCGGGGAGATAATAATTTGTTCTGTGACTATGTCTGAGTCAGAAGAAAATAATAATGGTCAATCTCACGACTCTCGAATATCCGCGTAATCAGAGAGATAACAACTTGATTTGCGACAATGTTCAAGCTGACAGAATCTCCTGACTATGTCCGAGTCGGGGGAGTTTGAGTCCAGAAAAGAACGCGGATGATACGACATACGCTCGTCCCTGAGAAGGGAGAGGTTGCTATCGCAACCCGAGGATTTTGACGCTGACTATGTTCGAGTCGAGGGAGTTTGGGCCCTGAAAAGGACGCAGGTGATACCACATATGCTCGTCCCTAAGAAGGGAGAGGTTGTTATTGCAGCCCGAGCTTTTCGACCCCGACTATGTTCGAGTCAAGAGAGTTTGAGCTCTAAAAAGGACGCAAGCGATAAGGCATGTGCTCATCCTTGAGAAGGGAGAGGTTCGTGCAATAGCCCGAGGATCTCGAACCTAACTGTGTCTAAGTCGGGGGAGTGTGGATCCTCAAAAGGGCACAGGAGATATGACATAAACTGGTCCTTGAGAAGGGAGAGGTTGCTATTGCAGCTCGAGAATCTTGAACCCAACTATATCCGAGTTGAGGGAGTTTGGGTCCCGAAAAGGACGCAGGTGATACGGCATATGCTCATTCCTAAGAAGGGAGAAGTTGTTACCGCAACTCGAGGATCTCGACCCCAACTATGTCCGAGTTGGGGGAGTTTCAACATTGAAAAGGATGACTGATGATGAAGGTGGATGGTCAAAGACCAAGAGATATAGTCGGCAGCATCGATCTTCTTCATGTAAAGCTGCAAGGAAAAAATTATAATTTATATTCAATATATGGAACTAAATACACTCGAACCTAAGGTGTAGTTGTCAAAGTAACTTCTCCATTGTCATGGAGATAATATCCCGATCCCTGACTCCTAAGTATCCACAGAGTCAGGGAGAGAAAAGTAATAGTGATCTAATTGAGGAAGATAATGGCACGATCTCATTGAGAAGATCTTGGGCTAGCAGGATGAGCAGCCAACCTCACTACTTGTTGCACGCTTGACACAATCTGAGAAGTCTCCACTCGACTACAAAGTGAAGGCAAGGGGATTGTAGCTGACTCAGTGGGATCACTCGATTCAATTGGTTCTTGTAGTTGATGTCTCTTTTGGGATATCCTCAAAGGTATTTCTGACTCCTCTAAAGATACTTGCGCAACTACCATTGAGAGTAGGGTCAGTGACACCTCCTCCGTGTTAGCCGCAGCATCACTCAAGGATCAGCTTGGGAGAGGGCGCTCTCTTCCAGCTCAACATTGCTCATCTTCAAGGTCTTGTTTATTGAATCCTTCCACATTGTTCAAGTTGCACCAACAAGGGAAAAACTGTAGTTAGCTATTGTTGGTGCAGAAAGCACCCAAGTCAAACCTGTGTTTTGATAATGGCAACAAGGTTCAAAAGTTAAGTCTCACTTGTTATCTAACAATGTTACAATAGTGTGCAGGGTAAAAAGCCCTAGTGAAGGAATACTAGGCACTGGCGAAGGAATGCCAGGTTACAAAGCCCTAACGAAGGACTGCTAGGCACTGGCGAAGGAATGCCAGGGTAAAAAGCCCTAGTGAAGGAATACTAGGCACTGGTGAAGGAATGCCAGGGTACAAAGCCCTAGCGAAGGACTGCTAGGCACTGGCGAAGGAATGCCAGGGTAAAAAGCCCTAGCGAAGGACTGCTAGGCGCCAGGCGAAGGACAACTTGGGATTGAAGCCCTAGCGAAGGAATGTTAGGCACCGGGCAAAGGACAGCTCGGCATCCAAGACCTGGCGAAGGACCGCGAGCCAAAAGTCCAACCAGAGGAGGGTTGGCATCAGGTACATTCTCCCGAGAGGAGTAGGTGAGGACGCGTTCCCCGTTGAGGGAACAGTAGGCGTCGGTTCGACCTAGGGCTCCATTTTGGAGACCCAAAGTCAGAACCAAGACAGCTAAGGCTGTATAAAAATTAATATGTTACTGCTTTTTGGACTAATCCTGTATGCAGGACCGAAGGACTGAGTGTCTGCAGCTCAGAGAGCCTCAAAGGAGTGAGGCAGAAGCTGAGAAGGCCCCTCCGGATGTTCCGGGCGCCCCCAAGGTGAAGACCAACCAGCAGGAGCAAACTCTGCTTCGACAACTGACTGTCGGGGCGCCCCGGATGCTCCGGGCGCCCCCATCGCTCCGGGCGCCCCGCATGCTGCGGGCTCCCCCAGCGCCAACTACCGAAGCAGCACCGCTCGAAGCCAACAGATGAAAGCTTGACCCGGTCAATACGGGCGCCCCGAGCGCTCCGGGCGCCCCGGTCAAAGCTGATCCCAAATTCAAAGGGATCAGAAGCTGACCGAGCAATTACCGGATCGACTGACACGTGGGGGGGCCCCGACGATCCGGGCGCCCCCAGGGCTATATAAAGGGCCCTCGAGCCCAAGGCTCAGAGCAACGATTTCCTCAACGCTTCTACGCTCTTCTGCTCCCGCGCACTGCTCCAGAATCCTCCCAACTCGAGCCGACGACGTCCCTCCGCTCCAAGATTCAATCTACATTGGACGTCGGTAACGAAGAGCAATTTTTCTTTAAGTTTACTATACTGCAATTATAAAATTCCTGTAAATTGTTTTTCGCGCACTTATAGAATTGCCCGCAGAAAACGGTCAACGACCGTGGGCCTTGGAGTAGGAGTCGACCTAGGCTCCGAACCAAGTAAAAATAACTGTGTTTGCGTGTTTTGCTTTTAATCTTCCGCTGTGCAAACTCTCTATCTCAAATCCGAACATTTTCCGATATTCACCCCCCTCTATCGGTTCTCTCGATCCAACAAGTGGTATTAGAGCGGGGAAGTTCAAATTTGGTGCAACCACCAGTTTGAAAATTTTTCGGATTTCTTTTATTTACTTTTTCTCGTTCAAATTTCTACTAAATTTTTCATTCGAATTTTTTTTGTTAATCGAGGTTGGTGCAACACCCCTCGATATTTTATTTTCCTTATCCCGCACTACTAATCCAAGACCAAGTCTTGGAAATTTTTTTTGTTAGTTATTTTTTTCAGATTAAATGGTCATGCAAGAAGGATTCAGCACCGCCAGACCTCCACATTTCAGTGGAGAAGACTTTTCCTACTGGAAAAGTCGAATGGAGGTCCACCTGAAAACTCAAGTGGACATGTGGATAATCATCTAGTCTGGACTGGAGATACCCAAAAATGCTGAAGGAGTTCCTCAAAGCTACACAGAGTGGGACACCGCTCTGAAGCGCAAAATTGAAGCCGATGCAAAGGCGACTCAGACCCTCCAATGCGGCTTAACAAAAGAGGAGCTGAACCGGGTGGGCCCCTTCAACAGTGCCAAGGAGCTGTGGGTGAAACTCATCGAGCTGCACGAAGGAACATCAGACACTCGGATCAGCAAGAGAGATCTGCTCTTGAACAAATTGTATACCATCAAGATGGTCGACAACGAGACAGCAGCCTAGCTTCACGCACGAATCCAAGAATTAATGAACGGTCTTCACACTATAGGTCACAAGGTCGAAAACCGTGACCTAATAAGGTATGCTTTAAATGTTTTCCCTAGAAACACCTTGTGGGCATCTATGGTAGATGCATACAAGGTCTCAAGGGATCTTTCAAAAATAAATAGATGAATTGTTTTCCGAATTAGAACTGCATGAACAAACTAACTGCAATTTGGCCGAGAAAGGTATTGCCTTTGTTGCAGGAAAAACTGGAAGGTCAACAAAGAAGAAGCCACAACCTGAACCCGAGTCTAACTCAGACTCAGACTCAGACTCAGAAGACGAAGAAGGAGATCGACCTAAGCTGGTCCGACAGGCACGAAGCTACTATAAAGAATTGAAGAACCAAACCAACAGACGGAAAACAAGCCGAAGAAAGGACGAACCAGCTGAACCCATAAATGACAAAAACAAGCCCAACGTGACCTGCTACGAGTGCAAGAAGAAGGGCCACTACAAGACGGAGTGTCCAAACCTGAAGGAGACCAAGAAGACAAGAAGAAAGAAAGCACTCTAAGCAACCTGGGACGAATCTTCCTCAGAAGAAGAAGAAGAAGCACCCCAGTCAAACCTACTAGCCCTAACCGCCTCAGAAGAAGTCGAGACCGAGTCGGAGTCTGAAGAGGACGACGGCAGACTAACCTTTTCAGAAGACGGCGAAATCAAGGTAAGTGGTTTCAATAGAAGTCAGTTAAATGAACTTATTTCGTATCTTTCTCGAGATTTGGCGAAAGCCAAACTCCGAGTCGAATCCCTCCGATAGGAAGTAAAACTCCTGAAAGAGGGAGCTGACTCTAAATCATTAACCGAGAAAGTTCAAGAAGGAACTCCTACTCAAGTTGAAAAACTTGAGAAAGAGAACTCCTCCCTGAAAACTCAGGTTAAAGATCTTAGAGCTGCCTTAGAACGATTCACTTCTGGTTCCAAGGGTCTTGACATGATTCTTGGAAAATAGAAGTCCGTTCTAAATCGATCCGGACTTGGCTATAGAACTAAATCCCGATAAAGATCTTACTTTGCTGTACTGAATCAGTCCAGAAGTAAAGTTCAGGCATGGGTACCTAAACTGTACCTGAACAAACCAACTGGATCAAATCAGTATTGGATCCCCAAGGACAAGATTCACATCTTGCCTAATCATTACCGTGGCTTTAGTTCAGGGGGAGCCAAATTAAAAACTATATTTATTGTTAAATAGAATTTAATTCTTGCAATTTGTCTGATTGATTGTTTATTTAAAATTCCGCAATTTACCATGCTTAGACTAAGGAATGGTTAGTATAAGGACTAAACAAACTTAACTGAAACTTGACAACATAGTATTGGGTGGAGGTGAGATGATAGTACGTTAGGGAAACAAATTCTAATAAGATCAAGTACACTTGGTCTCTTTAGACTGGTGAAACTAGCCGAAGCTACCGATCCAAGACCCAAACTAGTTAGACCAGAATTTTTCAAAGATTAGTTTTGAAAATGAAATTTCATTGAAAGGCTTTGTCAAGGAAAGGGTTGATGATCCAATAAGGCTACGACCAAAGAAGGCCTAGTGCCTCGCCAAGACCTGGAAGCCAATCTCTGAAACTCAAATTCAAATTAGTCTTTGTAAAATTTAAATCTAACACAAATTTTCAATTACTTGTAGACTTAAATATTTTTAAAAATAAAACTGTTTTCAAAATTATTTAAGACTTTTAAAATAAATTATGTTTTTCAAAAAGTCTTTTATCAAAACCTGTCTCACAAAACCTATAAGGCTAACGTGATTGAAAACCCTAGATTGGGTGAGACAGTAAGATTAAGACTCAATTGTAAATTCTTTAATGCCTAAATTATGAGTTAATCCTGTAGTTCAGATCATGGTCAAACCATGGTCAACATGGTCAAACCATGGTCAACACGATCAAACCATGGTCAACACGGTCAAACCATGGTCAACATTGTCAAACCGCAGTCAAGGCAGTCAAATCAATTCAAACTATGGTCAAACCGATTAAACCTTGGTCAAACGATGACAAGACATAAAATTTGTCTTTTTCCTATACAGCCCCGGGCGCCCGTGACTCCCCGGGTGCCCCCCCCATGCCTTTCTTCTGTATGCCCTAGTCCATCACCTTGACATTGACATTGGACTACACATGTTTCATACTATTCTGCATGCGTCCAGTGTTATGACCCAGGGACGAGTGCGCACTCCATTCTGCCACATCATCACTTCCCTCCTTCATCACCACGGTCGTGACATTACCGTGGGTGAAATAACTGCCATGACCGACTTTGATGAAATAGGATTTAGGAACTTCTTGTTAGCGGGTCTAGAGGTATCGGCCACCGGGGTTCTGAGTTGGAGACGACAGCAGGTCGGGGCTCCGATCGACTCAGACGAGGAGGTAGACGTTGACGTTGGAGATATAGCGGCAGCAGCCCGAGCACACATAGACGAGCCCGCTCTACCGACACTCTACGAGAGAGTGACACATTTGGAGACACAGGTCCAAAGTCTCCGAGAGGAAGTGGAGGCGAACCACGATGAAGGAATGACAACAAATCTAGGATACTACACCGATTACATGAGTGCCCTTAGAGCTGAGTGGGAGGCCAGAGATGCACAGTATCACGAGATGATGACCCTATTTCGATCCTGGCAGCCGGGCACCTCTGATCATCCCGGTCCCTCGTCCTAGATTTGCTTAGAATTGTACCAGTAACTATTTGACTGCCCCTACTCAGTAGGGTTGACTTATGCCTGACTTGTATGACTGTGTTGAATTTTCAGTACTTGTTCTGTTCTATTTGACTAGCTGACTTATGAAAATGAATACTTGTTATGTCCTATTTGAAAGGCAGTTAGGATTATGCTCTGTAGAATAGATTAACTCTATTTTTTTGCTTTACTTAATTTAAAAATCAGTTTCTAAAAGAATTTGAAAAACTGTTTTACTTAATTTCAAAATCAGTTTTTAAAAAAAAAATTCTCGACTTAGTTTTATTTCGAAACTACCCCCCTTTTCAAAACTAGGGCTTTTTCGCAAATGGACTTAGCCTAGGCCCTAACCCTAGAATTGCATGCACCTATAGATTTAGAAGCCAGCATCTCAAAAGCACCTTAGAGTACTCTTGAATGATAACCTAGAAAGGGTTGAGATGCTTAGGTCTTTGCCTTAATTCAAGATGCTTTAAGTCAGTGCATCTGCAGTAATTGGGGCACTAAATACAACTTACACAACAATCAAGTTAAGTGTCAAGTTTAAAAAATCTAACTTGAACAGAAACACTTAACTTGACTAACCCTAGCAAAAACTACTGCTTATAACAGTTAGTAAGTAGCTAAATGAGTTAGACATGTCCCAACAAGAGAAAATCAACTGATTTGGTTTAAGTCTTATCATGAATTGGTTCAGTACAGCAAAATCATGCAAATATTTTCCTTTATGAAAGTTATTTCCTTTATGCAATTTAATTTCTGCTATATTTATCTGTTTTTGATATATGACAAAGGGGGAGAAATAAGAAAGGATAGAATTTAAAATTTTTTATTTTTGTCTGTCTCTCAAATTTTATATCTGCTATATTTATCTGCTTTTCAAAATTTTCTAAGTACTTAAGCTTTTCAAAAATTTTCTAAGTACTTAAGCTTTTAAAAAAATTTCTAAGTACTTAAGCTTTTAATTTTCTAAGTACTTAAGCCTTTCAAAATTTTTCAAGTACTTAAGCTTCTCAAAAACTTACTAAGTACTAGAGTTTGTCAAAAATTTACTAAGTACTTAAGTTTTTTTAATCTTACTAAGTACTTAAGTTAAAGCTTTCAAAAAACTTTTGAGTACTTTAAAACTTAAGGCTTCAAAATAATTCTAAGTACTCTAAACTCATGCTTCCAAAAAAAATCTTCTATGTACTTTTAAAAAATTAAGTTGTCAAAAGATTTACAAGTACCTAAACTTAAGTTTTCAAAAGTGCAAAAATCATTTTTGAAAATACAAAAGCCTTCTGTTGAAAAATTCTAAGTAAAAATTTTTTCCTTAAACTTAGAACCCCACGAATTTTTGAAAAATCTAGGGGGAGAATCCTTCCAGGGGGAGGGAACAAAATTTAATGTTTTTACATGCATTGATTAAACTTAACTTGTCGAACTAGGGTTGCCATAAATCAAAAAGGGGGAGATTATTGGTACAGAAAGCACACAAGTCAAACTTGTGTTTTGATAATGACAACAGGGTTCAAAAGTTAAGTCCACTTGTTATCTAACAATGTTACACTAGTGTGCAGGGAAAAAAGCCCTAGTGAAGGAATACTAGGCACTGGCGAAGGAATGCCAGGTTACAAAACCCTAGCGAAGGACTGCTAGGTACTGGCAAAGGAATGCCAGGGTAAAAAGCCCTAGTGAAGGAATACTAGGCACTGGCGAAGGAATGCCAGGGTACAAAGCCCTAGCGAAGGATTGCTAGGCACTGGCGAAGGAATGCCAGGGTAAAAAGCCCTAGCGAAGGACTGCTAGGCGCCAGGCGAAGGACAGCTTGGGATTGAAGCCCTAGCGAAGGAATGCTAGGCACCGGGCGAAGGACAGCTCGGCATCCAAGATCTGGCGAAGGACCGCGAGGCAAAAGTCCAACCAGAGGAGGGTTGGCATCAGGTACATTCTCCCGAGAGGAGTAGGTGAGGACGCGTTCCCCGTCGAGGGAACAGTAGGCGTCGGTTCGACCTAGGGCTCCATTTTGGAGACCCAAAGTCAGAACCAAGACAGCTAAGGCTGTATAAAAATTAATATGTTACTGCTTTTTGGACTAACCCTGGATGCAGGACCGAAGGACTGAGTGTCTGCAGCTCAGAGAGCCTCAAAGGAGTGAGGCAGAAGCTGAGCAGGGCGCCCGGATGTTCCGAGCGCCCCCAAGGTGAAGACCAACCAGCAGGAGTAAACTCTGCTTCGATAATTGACTGTCGGGGCGCCCCGGATGCTCCGGGCGCCCCCATCGCTCCGGGCGCCCCGCATGCTGCGGGCGCCCCCAGCGCCAACTACCGAAGCAGCTCCGCTCGAAGCCAACAGATGAAAGCTTGACCCGGTCAATACGGGCGCCCCGAGCTCTTCGGGCCCCGAGCGCTCCGGCGCCCCGAGAGCTCCGGCGCCCCGAGCGCTCCGGCGCCCCGAGCGCTCCGGCGCCCGAGCGCTCCGGCGCCCCGAGCGCTCCGGCGCCCCGAGCGCTCCGGGCGCCCGCGCTCCGGCGCCCCGAGCGCTCCGGCGCCCCGAGCGCTCCGGGTGCCCCGGTCAAAGCTGATCCCGAATTCAAAGGGATCAGTAGCTGACCGAGCAATTACCGGATCGACTGACACGTGGGGGGGCGCCCCCGACGATCCGGGTGCCCCCAGGGCTATATAAAGGGCCCTCGACCCCAAGGCTCAGAGCAACGATTTCCTCAACGCTTCTACGCTCTTCTGCTCCCGCGCACTGCTCCAGAATCCTCCCAACTCGAGCCGACGACATCCCTCCGCTCCAAGATTCAATCTACATTGGACGTCGGTAACGAAGATCAATTTTTCTTTAAGTTTACTATACTGCAATTGTAAAATTCCTGTAAACTATTTTTCGCGCACTTATAGAATTGCCCGCAGAAAACGGTCAACAACCGTGGGCCTTGGAGTAGGAGTCGACCTAGGCTCCGAACCAAGTAAAAATAACTGTGTTTGCGTATTTTGCTTTTAATCTTCCGCTGTGCAAACTCTCTATCTCAAATCCGAACGTTTTCCGATATTCACCCCCCCCCTCTATCGATTCTCTCGATCCAACAGCTATCATATAAAACCAAGACAGAAATGCATATCGAAGGAAAATTGAAGCTCCACTTCAATCAGGATCAAGCCAATCGGAATAGAAGGCCCTCCTCGAGTAGGAGTTTAACATCAAACTTGAGATCAGACAAATTGTCAGTTGCCACCAGATAGGGGGGGCTGCAACTAATAGCTATTCAGGCTCGGTGCTTTGGGCAAATCAATTGCCACTCGATCAGTCATGCAAATGAAGTGGGAGATCAGATGAAAATGTAGTGAGCTTTCTATCCCTTAACATTCGAGGTCAACATCTCATTTAGGAAGCAACATCGAGGTCGAGCTTGGGAGAAAAAGATCCCTACATCTATTTTCTTCGGATAAAAGAAATAGTGAAAAACTCAGGGAGTAAGGGAGGATCGATACACTCGGAAGATGATGATCGCTCCGCAAAACAGTCAAAAGGAGTTTGTTGCTAGCTGTTGGAGGGAAATATTAAAGTATCATGAGACTTCTGTGAAGAAGTAGTGGATAGGGAATCGGAGGCCACCTAACATTTGGCCCCTAAAGAAGGTGATGAACCACGTAGGCAAAAGGTGTGGTCAGTCGAGGGCACTCGGGAGTACTATTCGGTGGTCAGATGGGATTTCAAAATACAATCTAATCTGATCTATATCCCCTCCATTGATATTTGACTATAGAAAAGTGTACCAAAGAGTAGTGATCTCAATAGCTATGGGTGAGAGGACTGATTGGATAGAAGAAAAGCATAAGGGGATGAGGGTCAGGAAGCAAGGATAGTGAAGAAATTTACAACAAAAGAATTGGGGAGGTCACTGAGTCTACCAAACATGGAAATGAGGATGAAGAATGCATGTGCATTCTCCCCTCACTAACCCTAATAAACACCAAACCCTCGAATATCAGTCATCCGATCCAACAGTCAAAAAGGCAGGCTAATTAGTGGAGTATTCCGATCAAGCAGCCAAATAGATTAAATCTTAATAGTCTCCTTGAATTCATATCCTCGACATGGCAATGCCACATGGAAACCATGGACTGGTCAGTATTGATGGTTGATGGGATGTGCTAATCATGATCTAGATATGTCATCACGTGTATCATCAACATTTTTGATGCATGACTTGCAGATTCCCAAGACAAACATCTGTACAATGGATAGATGTTCAGGCCACGACATCCCTAGAAATTGAATCATGTTACTGTCTAGTTAGTTGGACTTGAACCTCCTTCAACTATACTCGAGGGAAGGCTTGTGATGCAGAGAGTATTAGAGGCCTCCATGTATACCAAGGAGGTCAATATTCTTGTTGAGATGAAGCTCAAAGTCAAGATTGGTCAAATTCGATCATGCTATCTGAGATGTTTCTTTGTTCTTCCCCGGTTGGGCCCACCTATGGGATGATTAACCTTATTTGGTTCCTCTGACCTTACACCCTCCCACACTCAACTTAGTCAACTATAATTCTACTTATCGATCTGCCTGATTCCTGGGGCTCAACTCTCCCGATTCCACGCTCAACTCAGTCAGCTCCGATTCTGTTGATTGGTCTACCCAACTCCAGGGTCTCAACTCCCCTGACTCCACACTCTGCTCAATTAGCTCAGGTCTGTCGGTCGATCTGTCCAACTCCAGGGGCTCAGCTGCCCCGACTCCACATTCCGCTTAGTCAGCTTTGATTTTATCGGTCATTCTGCCTGACTCCATGGGTTCAGCTCTCCTGACTCCACAGTTCACTCAGTTAACTCTGATTCTATGGTTGGTTAGCCAAACCCCAAGGGCTTAAATCCCTTGACTCACTGCTCCTCTTTGCTCAATTTCACCAACACAACTCGACCCCTCTTAGTGGGTTGGGCCCCTATAGTCCAATAGATTATGTATTTCATGGGCCAACGCCATAAGTGGCACATCACGTGGGTTATCAGGGCACGTGGGACAATATAATTATATTGATATATTATTTGAGTGATGTGATGGCTTGATACTATAGAAATATAGCTATGCGATCCTTTTTCTTATTGTAACACGACGTACAATTAATGAAGAGAGAATGCCGCTTTAGTGTATTATCAAAGGAGCCTACTTCTACTTGCCCAAATACATTGTCAAATACGTGCTCATTGTTGGTACAATCGACCCAAGTTTGATCAGGTAGATCATGAGTTTTGATGTGTGTGTCAATATAATTAAGTTAGGTTTTTATATTAGTTTGATATGTGCGTTTGAGTCTTGTAGGACTTGGTGAACCACACATGAGAAACACCGGAGTAGAGCATCCGAGGGATGAGAGCCGAAGGAAGAGGACTTAAAAGGGCGAGCCGAGGAAGTAGACTTCAAAGGCATACGCGAAGGATGACATGGAGATAAGTCGTGGGCTTGTGTGCGCATCCGAGGGATGAGAGCCGAAGGAAGAGAACTTCAAAGGGTAAGCCAAGGAAGTGGACTTTAAGGCATACGCGAAGGATGGACTCTGGAGAGGTTGAGAGTGAGTTTGTAAGCTAGGCAGTCAACTGACAAGGGAAGCAATCGACTGACAGCGTTGAGAGAAAACTCATAGAAAGATCAGTCTATTGGTCTGGGTACCATTCGACTGGTCTGTTCAAAATTGAGTCAGCCGTTGGTTGGACACCAGTCGACTAGTCCTGGTGGCAGTCAACCGGTGTCGGGGTTGAGCTGTTTTTTTAATAGCTCTCTCCTCTATTTAAGAGGAAGCTTTAGGGTATGAAGAGGATACAAATTATGATTGAAAAATCCTCTTCTAAGTGCTCAAAGCTTTCAAAGCCTACTCCCTTCCTTATACTCTTAGTCTCATCTTGTAAAATAGGAAGAGATCATCTTGCGAGGGTTTCTCCACCTTTAAGCTTGATTGAAAAGGAGAAGAGCATAGTGGAGTTTGATTATGTGGGTGTGAATCCTTGGATTAGTCACCTCAAAGAGGTGGAGACCAAGTAAATCAAGGGAGTTAACATTGTCTTAATTCTTAATTATTTTTGGCTATCTTTCTCTTGTGCTTTGGATAATATTTTGTAGGCAACATTCAAGAAAAGCGATTCACCCCCCTCTAGCTAGACGCAAAAGTCCTAAGAAGTAGTATCAGAGTCTGGTTCGTTTTGGGAGAACTCACCGTCAACCGAAACATCAAGATGACGTTTCAAGAGGGATATAGCACCGCACGACCACTGTTCTATTTTCGAGGGGTGGGGTTGCAACCCTGAGCCACATACTGTACAAGCCTCTATTCTTGATTTGACTTATTCTACACCAATCGCAGACTGCGAATAGGTCCAATCAGGGAGTTTGTCTTCTAATTGGTGGGTGGAGCTTGGGCTAACTTTACCTCCTTCTGCCGAACGACCTGTGCATCTTCCATGTTGATATATTTGACAGCTCTACCTAATAGTCTGTCAAAATCCTTCAGAGGATTCCATATCAAGGAATGAAAGAACTCTCTATCCTGTATCCCTTGTGAAAAGGCGCTTGTCATCACTTCAGGAATGGCGGTCGGCACATCTATCGCCACCTGGTTAAATCGGTTGATGTATGCCCTTAGGGGTTCTCTCAGGCCTTGCTTTATAGAGAAGAGATTAAGACTAGTCTTATGGTATGTTCTGCTGCTGGCGAAGTGCTTCAGGAATAGCTTCCTGAATCCCTTGAAGTTGTGAGTAGAGCAATCGCTAACACGTTCGTTTTTACTTGGTTCGGAGTCTATGACGGCTCTTACTCCAAGGCCCACGGTCTTTGATCATTTACTTTGGGCAATTCTATAAGTCACAAATGATGTTACAAAGATGTAATGTTAAGTACAGAAAAATAATAAAATATACCGATAACCTTAAGTAAGAAGAAGAAATAGTGCATCGTTGTCGAAGCAGCGTTTTGGTGTTCTGGATCGCTTCAGAGTAGTACACATGAGCATAAAGCTGTAGAAAATTGATATTCAGAGTTTGTGGTCGAAATCCCTTATAAAGGTTCACATTATTTTTGAGTTAGACAAAGTTGTTGTAACGACTCGGCCCATTCGGCGACCCCTTATTTTTCTGTGGGTCATCGACTGTCGACCGTGTCGTTACCTTACTAGGTCTTCCCACCGCCTGGTCGGTGGATTTTTTCCTTCCCAGGATTCGAACCCTAGACCCAGGCTTAAGTCTAGTTCTTTATGAATCCTGGTAAGCTCAATTGGTTACCAGGATTCATAAAGAACTAGACTTAAGCCTGGGTCTAGGGTTCGAATCTCTTTACTTTTCCATATCTTCTTATCATATCATATCTCTTTATTTTCTTTATCATGAGTCTTTGGTATCAAAGTCATTAAATTTCTATTTCATTTTTATCATTCCATATTTTTTATCTTGTTTGAATAAGCTTTTGTAGATGTGGATCCAATTCATGAATAATGGTGGAGAGTAGATAATAAACAAGCTTATGGTAGTTCAAGAAACATGTTGTGTTAGAGTGAACTCCACTTTCATAAAAAATGTAGAACATAGGAGGAGAGCCACTTTGAAACTTCCCTTGCAAGGTTTTTTGTGAAATTCATCTCAATGAGTCAAGAAGGATGAAGTATACTAAGTTGTTGATTTAAGGACAAGATACTAGTCCATTGAGTCTAGATTTTTTAGAATTGACAACCCCAGGTAATTTCCTTTCAATTGCTTCTAACTATGATTGAGAATAATCTAGGAGGATATATCTTAGGTTAACTAGTTGGCTTGTGCGAGACGCCCAAGAGTAAGTGTGGGGGAGTTGATAACTATCATTTTGTTGATAAATTTAGGCTCTCAAATCCATATTTTGATCCACTTTTATATGCTTAAGTTTGCATTTATATTAGGTTTCATGAATTTTTTCTATTTTGGCTTTTGATTCAAATCTTTGTATATTTGAGATATTTTGGCACTAAAATGTTAATCTTATTTTGTAGGCTTCAAATGACCATGGACCTAGATCAGATTGGACCAAACTTGAGCCAGAATTGGATCCGGATCAATGTGATCAAGCATCGGATTAATATGTGTCGTCCATTCAAGATAATGGCTAGATCTGAGCCATTTGTGAGTTTCTAATCAATCCAAGTTCAGGGCAGGGCTAATCATGATCCTAGATGAAGATCTGAAAGTTTGAACCTAATCGGAGCACATCTGACCGTCGGATCAAGCTTAAAGGAGTCTCAACCATCCAAGCAAGAGAAGGAAAGATCTGAGCCATCCGTCACAGATCTGGTTGATCCGAGCTAAGGACAGGTAGATCAGGACCATTGATCAAGATCTGGGGAGTTTGGTTCAGATCAGAGAAGATCCGACCGTTGGATGGGATCGGAACAATCACAGCCGTGCATATTTTCAAATGGAAATTTAAATCAGAAATTTCTCCGCCAGTTCTTCGGCGTCGCGTCGCGTAGGAGTAGAGTATCGCCAGATCTAGTTCTTCCTTTGTTCTTCATTTCTTCATCAATTTCTACGTCGTTTTCTTCATTAGATCGAGTGCGACCCATTAGATTTGTTCGTCTTCAAGATCCTCAGATCATCGGAGGAGACTTTCCGGTAACGTTGCATTCGATTCTCACATCTAAAGGAGCAAAGGGGAGGGTTTCGCCGGAGCTCCATTCCACCGATTGCTTCCACTTGATCGTGGGCTTACATCGACCGAAGCTGAAGGATTGCTAGGAGGGGTTCTCCAACGCTGCCTGAAGGTTTTGGAGTCGATCGCGAGTCAGCGCGTCAAGAAGAAGAGTTCGGCGTCAGCTACTGACCGATCGCGTGACCGGATAGAGGGTTCTCTGATCGGTCCCGTGACCGATCAGAAGAGTACCTGATCGGTCGGTTGACCGATCAGGAAGGGCAGAACAGAGCTAACTGAGCAAGAGAGTCTTCCTTCGTTGGTTTTTGAGCTAGGGGGTTCATAGTTCAACCTTTGTATGACGGCAAAGGGAAGTCTTATTGATAAACTCATTTGATGTTCTAATTAGGATAATTTTGTTCCAAGCACTTGTTCTCTTTTCATTGCTATGGTTTGTTCCAATTACATTTCAAGTTAAGTTTCTAAGAATTGTTTTGTTCTAGCTTTCAATTCCTTGCAATTAATTCTCTGCAACTTATTACCTGCAATTAGTTCTTTAAGCTCAATTCTATAGTTTGACTTTAATTGTTTAGTTGCTCCAATAGATTAAGAGTAGTCCTTGCAATTTCCTCTTATTCATTCCATGTTTTAGTTGAGTTCATTTTATTTCTTATTGTCATTTCCTTCTTGTCATAAACCCCCATTTTTATTAGAAAACCCAAATCATTAAACGACAACAAACTTGCAAGCTTGAGTTAAACATTCATTCAACTAGTCCTTGGAAAAATATGACCTGAGGCCCCTCTACTACATTTTTAACTTTGTTAGCCAAGGGTTTTCAGTTTTATAAATATCTAAATTTGAGTGCTCATCGTGACACATTGCTTTTGGGCATAGTATTGGGCACCATCAAATTTTTGGCGCCGTTGCCGGGGAATAACTAGTTGAGTTTGTTTAATTTGAGCTTGTGTTTAATATTTATATTCTTTGATTCCATTTTATTTGCTCTATCTTTTTGTATACATTGGCTGCCATTTTATTTGTTTTGTGGCCAGGACTGCAGGTGGTGATCTTGAGAGTTTGAGAAGCTATTGGAAATTTTTTCTACTCATTCAGGTAGTACCATGGCAGAGTATCAGTATTTCCAGAATTGTCAGTAGCCTTGTCAGAGTTTTCAGCAACCATATTCTCAATTCCAAAATGTTCAGCAGAATTTTCAACCATCTCAGCTCTATTCAAATTTCCAGCAACCAAATTGTCAATTCCAGCCAAATCAACAATGTCATTAAAACCAACCTTATAATCAACCCCAACATCCCTGCTTTCAATTTTCACAGCCATTTCAACAACCAATTCAGCAATTTCAGCAACCCTTTAATCAAAATTAGCCACCTTTTCAAGGAAATCAGCAAGGGTTCCAAGGTAATCCGAATCTTCAGCAAGGATATCAGTTTTCTCAGCAAGGTTTTCAGCCCTTCAACCAAAACTTTCAGCCCTCAAATCAGAATTTCCAGCCCACACACTTTCAGCTCTCACCACAACAATTTCAACCTCAAACTCAGAGTTCTCAGAGCTACAATTTTCAGCAATTCCAACCAAGTTTCTAGCAAAATTTTCAGCAATTTCCACAGTCAAATCAAATCTGTAATCAGCCCTAACAGCCCTATTTTCAAAGTTCATAGCAGGATAGCAATTTTGAACAACCTAATGCTACATTTCAAGTTCAACAAGAGTTCCATGCTCATCAAGGAGATTTTGAGGATTCTAGTGAGCTTGAGGCTCAACAACAAAGGCTGGAGGAGATGTTACAACAACTCTTGTAACAACAAAAATATGATTCTACTCTTAAAGAATTTGAAAGACGCCTTGGACAATTGGTTAATCAAATGAATCAAATGCAAGCCCAAGAATCAAGCCAATCACCTTCTCAAGCTACTCTTAATTCTAAGGGGCATGATTGTGAACTAACTTTGAGGAATGAAGAGGTTGTTTCAAGTTTAAACACTCCAAATGTCGATTTCCCTGAAAAATTTCTAGCATCTTATTTCTCCACTCAAAATAGCCCCGAAAATGGTTTTACATCAGTTGTTAGTGACCCTAGTGCAAGCCTAAGAACTTCTTCAATTGATCTTGCAATTTTGGTAGTAGAAGAAGAAGAATTTAGCAAAATCAGGGTACCTTCTCCTGCAATTCCTTCAGTTGTTAGTGATCTTTCAATTGATCTTGCAATTCCTCCTGAAATTCATGTTCAGAGTTCACTTCCAAAATTTTCAGCTCAAGAGGAGGAGCCAAAAGTATCTTTTCCCTTCTCCCAACACCCCAGAGAGGATCCTCCTAGCATTAGCATGGGTACTTTAGAGGAAGTTGTTGAGGAAGATTTAATTACTGAGGAAGTTTCACTTGATGTAGTGGGAGGGGATTTCAGTTCAGAGAAAGCTGAGGATGAATTAGTGACAGAGGCATTGGAGGAGATGGATAGAAAAGCTTGTGACAGCCTTGAATTCAAATCTGAAGCTCTACAGGACCCTTCTCATCTTTTATTTTGTGATGATTTTGTTATTGTTGGTCCTAATTTTTCTAATATGGTTGTTACAGATATTACTGAGGAAGCATGTATTGGGGATGATTCTACAGGTGTAGGGGATTACACTGAGCCCCAGGGACCACCAAAATTGATGGATATATTAGAAGATTTAGAGAATAAGCCAGAAAGTGTAGGGACTTGTATGGTGGAAGCAAGAACCCAAGAATATATCACCTGTTTCAGTTGAGTGTCCACCAGAACCTGAGTCTGAAGTGGAGCCTGAACTTGACTAGGAGGAAGCAATAGTCACATCTACTCTTGTAGAAACTCCAGGTATTCTTCAGCACAGTCAGGTAAGTATTTCTCCTCATAGTTTAGAAAAATTCATGGAGGTACCTACTGTCGATTCTATTGGTTGTGATGAAATTCTTGATACATCTTGTGTAGATGCTGTTTGTGAAAAATTCATGAAGGTACCTAGTGTCGATTATATTGGTTGTGATGAAATTCTTGATACATCTTGTGTAGATGCTGTTTGTGAAAAATTCATGGAGGTACCTAGTGTCGATTTTATTGGTTGTGATGAAATTCTTGATACATCCTGTGTAGAAGCTGATTGTGAAAATTTTTTAGAGGTGCCTAAAATTGATTTTGTTTGTTGTGATGGAATTCTTTGTTGGTGCAGGAAGCACCATATCGAACCTTGTTTTGATATTGGCAAAGGATTCAAAGTTAAGTACTATTTGTGATCTAATAAAGTTACTCAAGTGTGCAGGAAAGTCCTAGTTGATCTAGGCAATAAGTCCTGACATAAGGTTGGGCAATAAGTCATGGTCGTGGACTGGGCACTAAGTCCTGGCCGAGGGCTGGGCACCGAAGACCTGGTTCGAGGAATTAGGCACTAAGACCTGGCCGAGGGCTGGGCACCGAAGACCTGGTTCGAGGAATTGGGCACTAAGACTTGGCCGGGGGCTGGGCACCGAAGACCTGCTCAGAAGGTGGGCACTAAGACCTAGTCGTGGATTGAGCACGAAGACCTGGTGAGTAAAGCTGAGCAAAAGTCCAACCGAAGGAGCGAATTGGCAAAAGGTAAATTCTCCTAAGAGGAGTAGGTGAGGACGCGTTCCCCGTCGAGGGAACCTTAGGCGTCGACGACCTAGGGTTCCATTTGGGAGACCCGAAGTCAGAACCAAGACAGCTACGACTGTAAAAATCTAACATTTTTTGCCTTGTTTGTTGTGGAACTAACCTTGGATGCAGGGACCAAAGGAACGTGTTTCTGCAGCTTAGAATGCCCCAAAGGAGAGGGGTAGTAGCTGGGCTAGGCGCCCGGGAGGTCCTGGGCGCCCAAGGTCAAAGCCAAACGAACAGCTAAGCAAGAATCTCTTCGGAAGCTTACTGGGACAGGCGCCCTCAAGGTCCCGGGCGCCCTGGATGTCTCGGGCGCCCTGGGTCCAAGCCAATCAGTGATCGAAGCGAAATCAGCCGCGAAGCCAAGCAGACCAAGTCAACCGAGGCGCCCCAGTGTCCCGGGCGCCCCCGTCAGCTCCGAGGCCGATTCTGAAGGGATAAGCGCTGACCGAGCTTCGGATGAGGGTTCTCAGATCCGAAGGCACGTGTCAGGCGCCCCCAGCGTCCAGGGCGCCCCCAGGAGTGCTATAAAAGGGGCTCGACCCCTAAGGCTTCGACATCAATTTTCCAACGCCTCTACGCTCTTCGTTCAAGCACTCTATTCCGGAAACCTCCGATCTCGAGATTCTAGCGCCGACGATGACCCTCTGCTCCGAAGTACAATCCACATCGGGCGTCGGTAACGAAGAGTATAATTTTCTTTATTGCACTACTATTGTAACAATCTTTGTAAATCTTAGCGCCATTATAGAATTGTCCGCAGTAAACAGTCAAGGACCGTGGGCCTTGGAGTAGGAGCCGACCGCGACTCCGAACCAAGTAAAAACACTTGTGTTCCGTGTGTTTTGAGTTAAATTTCCGCTGCGCATTCTCTTTTCTAATCCGAAACGTTTTCACGATATTCACCCCCCCCCCCCCCCCCCGTCTATCATGTTTACTCGATCCAACATTCTTGATGCATCTTATGTAGAGGTTAATTGTGAAAATTCCATAGAGGTACCTAGCATTGATTATATTGGTCATGATACGATTCTTGATACATCCTATACAGAAATTAATGGTGAAAAACTAATAAAGGTACCTAAAATTGATTTCATTGGTTGCGATGAGTTTCTTGGTATACCCTTTCTTGATACTGTTTGTGAAAAATTAATAGAGGGTCCCAAAATTGATTTCATTAGCTGTGAGGCATATCTAGATTCATTTTATATAGAGACTAATGGTATTTCATTTCTTTCTAACCCTGCATGCATGAGGGAGGTATTGCATGGTTTTGTAGGGCACCGTAGATTTCTAGAGTGGGTGCTCCATCTAAATAGACTCTAACCTCCTGGAAGGACTTCCAAAAAGCATCAAGAGGGAGGAGTTGATATTGCTTTGATTCATAGCACTCCACCTCTAAAATGGATTTTGTACCTTAATCGCCTTCGGCCACCTGAACATATTTCTGTGAAGTTTAAGTGTGGGGGAGCAATGCACCATGACATGGATCTCATGGAGAATGCTCTCTTTACCACCCATACTCCTCCACTACCGGAATGGAGGTTATTTCTTGATCGACTCCGACCGCCAGAAATAAAGGGGAGTTTATTCTTTCTTGCATTTTCTTTTATTGCATGTTTCATTTTTATATTTTCTAGAAGTAAAATTTTCTTTTAAAATCAGTTCTTACTAATAAATACTTGGGTAGTGTAGAGAAAATAAAGATTCATTGTAGATACCATTTTATCCCTTTTAGCATTTTATTTCTTGCATGACTAGGAATAAATGTATCCATCTAGATTTTCTTATATCATTTTAGAGTCCTTTGAAAGCAAATTAAATTTGGTTGTTAAAACTTAGGATTTGAGCCATTGGATGAAAATTCTTGGTTGCTTGAGTACTTCTTAGTTACGGACTCTAGACTGATGACTTGAGATGAATTCTTTTTACCTAGTGAGGAATTGGCCAAATTTTTTGTGATACACACATGTGATTATACTCTAGAACTTGCTTAGGTTCTTTCAAAGCTATATTTCTATGATTGGACCACATTTATGGAGGTGGATCACTTTGTTTCCTTTTTCATATCATTTTTGCAATTTTGTTTCTCTATATTCTATTTTACTTCCCCAAGCTTCATGTTCATCATAATCTTTTTCATTGGACTTGGTTATTCTTAATGTTTCTTAATGTTACTTTGCCCGAGACGGACAAAAGTTTAAGTGTGGGGGAGGATGCAAGCATTCTATCAAAGGTTGAGGACAATCAATCATTGACAACCTACAAGGAAAGTGTGCTAATTTGAATTGAGTTTTGTATCAAGAGTGAGTTGCAAAGGTTGGTTAGTGAAGACTACATGTGAAACATCTTAATTCCTAATTATGATTTGAGATTTCAAGTTTTAGGAGGCAAATTCCAGGAAAAAAAAAAATTAGTGACCTTAAAAAGTTCCATATGCCAACTTATTTGACATTGAAGTTGAGAATTGAAGCATTTGGCAATCTGAAAATCTGAAATAGGAATGGAAAATTGGATTTCAAGTGGTATCAAGAAGAGCTCAGTAATTTTAGTGAAGAGTTTGAAGCATTGGTTAAAATTCTGAAATTTCTCAGTTAAGCGCGACTTCCAAGTTAAGCTAACAGTTTGAGCCCAGATTCTAAATTATTGCAGAGCTGAAATAATTAGGAGCTTAGATGAATCACTACAAATTGCTGGAGAGGAGGAAGATCATTTAAATCTGAAAGAATTCGGGAGCTGGGCACAAAAGGAAAGAAAAAAAAACAGAAAGAAAAGAAAAGAGAGCAGCTGAAAAACAGAACAACAGCTCAAAATAAAGAAAAGAAAGAAAAGGAAGAAAATAAAAGGAAAAATATATATATTAAGTGAGCTCCAAGTTCTGGGTTAGATAATTGAATTGGGAGAAGTGATCAAGTATCAATAGTGAGTTATTGATTGAAAGAAGACAAATTGCAGAAGACAGTTTCAGAAATTCTGCAGATTACAGCTACTGATCATCACCTGATCGGTCTCCAGACCGATCAGGACTATCACCGACTGATCACATGACCGATCAGAGTGAAGCCAGAATGATCAGTATCAGTCCAGTCCGATCCCCAGTCCGATCAGGCAATGTCTGATCGGTCCAGTGACTGATCAGTAGAGTTGGCACACTGAATTTTCGCAGTTCTTCAAGCCTTGCTCCACCACAACTATGATACATGCAAGATAAGTCAAAAGAAATGGGCAAAGTGCATTAGAAACATTTTTGAGTATCCAAGTTTTCAATTTTCTTTACTTTTCCATATTTCCTTATCATATCATTTTCTTTATTTTCCATATCTTCTTATCATATCATATCTCTTTATTTTCTTTATCATGAGTCTTTGGTATCAAAGTCATTAAATTTCTATTTCATTTTTATCATTCCATATTTTTTACCTTGTTTGAATAAGCTTTTGTAGATGTGGATCCAATTCATGAATAATGGTGGAGAGTAGATAATAAGCAAGCTTATGGTAGTTCAAGAAACATGTTGTGTTAGAGTGAACTCCACTTTCTTCAAAAATGTAGAACTTAGGAGGAGAGCCACTTTGAAACTTCCCTTGCAAGGTTTTTTGTGAAATTCATCTCAATGAGTCAAGAAGGATGAAGTATACTAAGTTGTTGATTTAAGGACAAGATACTAGTCCATTGAGTTTAGATTTTTGAGAATTGACAACCCCAAGTAATTTCCTTTCAATTGCTTCTAACTATGATTGAGAATAATCTAGGAGGATACATCTTAGGTTAACTAGTTGGCTTGTGCGAGACGCCCAAGAGTAAGTGTGGGGGAGTTGATAACTATCATTTTGTTGATAAATTTAGGCTCTCAAATCCATGCACTTTTATATGCTTAAGTTTGCATTTATATTAGGTTTCATGAATTCTTTCTATTTTGACTTTTGATTCAAATCTTTGTATATTTGAGATATTTTGGCACTAAAATGTTAATCTTATTTTGTAGGCTTCAAATGACCATGGACGTAGATTAGATTAGACCAAACTTGAGCCAGAATTGGATCCGGATCAAGGTGATCAAGCATCGGATTAATATGGGCCGTCCATTCAAGAGAACGACTAGATCTGAGCCATTTGTGAGTTTCTAATCAATCCAAGTTCAGGATAGGGCTAATCATGATCCTATATCAAGATCTGAAAGTTTGAACCCAATAGGAGCACATCTGACTGTCGGATCAAGCTTAAAGGAGTCTCAACCATCCAAGCAAGAGAAGGAAAGATCTGAGCCGAGCTAAGGACAGGTAGATCAGGACCATTGATCAAGATCTGGGGAGTTTGGTTCAGATCGGAGAAGATCCGACCGTTGGATGGTATCGGAACAATCACAACCGTCCAAATTTTCAAATGGGAATTTAAATCAGAAATTTCTCCGTCAGTTCTTCGACGTCGCGTCGCGTAGGAGTAGAGTATCGCCAGATCCAGTTCTTTCTTTGTTCTTCATTTCTTCATCAATTTCTACCTCGTTTTCTTCATTAGATCGAGCGTGGCCCATCAGATTTGTTCGTCTTCAAGATCCTCAGACCATCAGAGGAGACTTTCCGGTAACATTGCATTCGATTCTCACATCTAAAGGAGCAAAGGGGAGGGTTTCGCCGGAGCTCCATTCCACCAATTGCTTCCACTTGATCGCGGGCTTACATCGACCGAAGCTGAAGGATTGCTAGGAGGGGTTCTCCAACGCTGCCTGAAGGTTTTGGAGTCGATCGCGAGTCAGCGCGTCAAGAAGAAGAGTTCGGCGTCAGCTACTTACCGATTGCGTGACCAGACAGAGGGTTCTCTGATCGGTCACGTGACCGATCAAAAGAGTACCTGATCGGTCGGTTGACCGATCAGGAAGGGCAGAACAGAGCTAACTGAGCAAGAGAGTCTTCCTTCGTTGGTTTTTGAGCTAGGGGGTTCATAGTTCAATCTTTGTGTGACGACAAAGGGAAGCCTTGTTGATAAACTCATTTGATGTTTAATTAGGATAATTTTGTTCCAAGCACTTGTTCTCTTTTCATTGCTATGGTTTGTTCCAATTACATTTCAAGTTAAGTTTCTAAGAATTGTTTTGTTCTAGCTTTCAATTCCTTGCAATTAATTCTCTGCAACTTATTACCTGCAATTAGTTCTTTAAGCTCAATTCTATAGTTTGGCTTTAATTGTTTAGTTGCTCCAATAGATTAAGAGTAGTCCTTGCAATTTCCTCTTATTCATTCCATGCTTTAGTTGAGTTCATTTTATTTCTTATTGTCATTTCCTTCTTGTCACAAACCCCCATTTTTATTAGAAAACCCAAATCATTAAACGACAACAAACTTGCAAGCTTGAGTTAAACATTCATTCAACTAGTCCTTGGAAAAATACGACCTGAGGCCTCTCTACTACATTTTTAACTTTGTTGCCAAGGGTTTTCTGTTTATAAATATCTAAATTTGAGTGCTCATCGTGACACATTGCTTTTGGGCATAGTATTGGGCACCATCAATCCTCTGGAGAGACATCGCGTGTAGGTACGACATTCCTCACAAATTGGTGTCGGATAATGGTAGACAGTTTGTAAGACGCAAACTCAAAGAATGGTGTGAAGGACTGGGTATTCGCCAAGCCTTCACTTCAGTTGCATATCCCCAAGGCAATGGCCAAGCAGAAGTCGTCAATCGGGAGATCATTAGGGGGCTCAAGATAAAACTAGGTCACGTCAGAGGCAGCTGGGTAGAAGAGCTCCGAAGCATTTTATGATCGTACCACACCACTCCAAGAGAAGGAACAGACCAGAGCCCTTTCAATCTGGTATATGAGCGGAAGCAGTAATCCCGGTGGAGATAGGCGATGAGTCTATTCGGTGATAGTATTACAACAGAGAGGACAATGATCAAGAACGGATGATCGACCTGGACCTGGTGGCCAAAGTATGGGACAAGGCAGCTACCCGATTAGCGGCATATAGGCAACGTATGCAAAAGCATACAATTGCTGAGTGATTGCCAGAACTTTTCAAGTCGGGGATAAGGTCTGGAAAAGAATCAAATTGGTCGGCGACCCCGGAAAGCTCGAACCTTAGTGGAGTGGACCCTATACCGTCGTTAAAAAGCTCACTGGAGGTAGCTATTATCTACAGGATGACGAGGGCAAGAAGCTGGAGAGGCCATGACATGCCAATTACCTCCAGCCATATCGTACTATGTGAGATTCGTGAGATGCAATATATACTTGTTTATGTATTTCTACTGCTTTACAGTTTCAATCATGAAATAAACAAGATGTATCACCAAGAAGACCCAACGCAATTGCTAAAAAAACCCTAAAACCTCGTGGTGTTGCGGATGCCCGAGGTGAGTAGTCCTGGTCGTGGTGCTGTGGATGCCCGCCCAAGAGTTGAAAAAACCCTACTACCTCGTGGTTGTGCGGATGCCCGAGGTAAGTAGGCCTGGTCGTGGTGCCGTGGATGCTCGACCAGGAGCTGCACAAACCCTACTACCTCGTGGTACTGCGGATGTCCGAGGTGAGTAGGCCTGGTCGTGGTGCTGTGGATGCCCGACCATGAGCTGAAAAAAACCCTACTAACTCGTGGTGCTGCGAATGCCCGAGGTGAGTAGGCCTGGTTGTGGTGCTGTGGATGCCTGACCAAGAGCTGCACAAACCCTACTACCTCGTAGTGCAGCATATGCTCGACGTGAGTAGGCCTGGTCATGGTGCTACGGATGCCCGACTAGGAGTTGAAAAAACCCTACTACCTCATGATGCTGCCAATGCCCGAGATGAGTAGGCCTGGTCATGGTGCTGTGGTGCCTGACCAGGAGCTGCACAAAACCTACTACCTCATGGTGCTGCGGATGCCCGAGGTGAGTAGGCTTGGTCATGGTGCTGCGGATGCCCGACCAAGAGCTGAAAAACCCTACTATCTCGTAGTGTTGTGAATGCCCGAGGTGAGTAGGTCTGGTCCCGACCAAGAGCTACATAAACCCTACTAATTCGTGGTGCTACGGATGCCCGAGGTGAGTAGGTGTAACGCCCGAAAATTCTCGAAACTAATTTTAGAAATATCTTAGAATTTATTCCAAATTTATGGATATTTTTATAGAATTTTTCCGTAAACGAAAGTGGCAAAAAGGGTTATAGACAGAAAATCGCGTAAGTGGGAATCAATCCCTTCACCTACGCTGTGAGAGAAGAATGGGCGGATCAGCTGGGCTGGTTTATTTTTGTTGAAATAGATTAAGCGAAACAATAGATAAGGTATAATTAGGTAAATTCGCCCCCATAAGTATAAATAGATAATTAAGGAGAGAAGTTTTATTTTCCCTCAACTCAAACCCTTCCTCGCCCAAACCAGCCGCACGCCGCCCTCTTCTCTCCTCTCTTGGGCGAAACCACACCAAGCCTAGGGCTTTCCTCCGGTGGCCGGCCAAGGCTCTCCTCCGAGAGATTTTCCGATATTCGGAATCCCCACGACGAGAGGAACGCGTGAGCGCGAAGAAATCTCCGAGACTCCGAGTTTCTCCGGAACCTCCGACGCCGTTCTTGGTTGTAAGTCCAAGAAATCAAGGTAAGTACTGCTCACCTGTAGTAAGAGGCGGTTTTCCGCAAGAATTTTCCCTTAAATGTTTTAAAGGAGATATTTACTTTTAGTTAAGATGTTGCATGTGATCTTAGTTCATTATATGCTTATATATATTTGATAGAGTACCCTATGTGAGTTTAGGGTCTAAGAAATCTATAAGAAAAGAAAAGAAAGATGAAGAAAAAGAAAAGAGAAGGCCAAGGCCTTACGAAATCCCCAAAAGTCAAGACTTAGGGATTTGGGCACACAAGGTGTTCGATAAAATGCCAAGGCATTTAAAGATAAGAAAGAAAAGAAAGAAAAGCTATTTTATTTTCTAAGGCCAGTACCCGGCGTCCAAGGGCGTCGTTAAAGAAATCCAGGTGTCCAATTCCAAGGTCTTGGCCCTGGTAGACCAAGGTCTGCTCTATTAGGATTGGCGGCTCGCTACCCCAACCTTTTAGGGAACGCGCATAAGATGGTACTTACGTCTTAAGTGGATCCAAGTGAGTTATTATTTTCAAGTATATGCTTTAGCAAAGTTTTTCTAAAGTTTAAGAAGATTTTCTAAAAGTTAAAGAAAGATTTAAAGTTAAAGAATTGCTAAAGTTTCAAGTTAAGTCAAGTCAAAGTGAGTTAAGATTTATTAATGCTTGAGTATACATGTTTGGAGTTATACATGTTTAGTGTTTCTTTTAAGCATAAAAGTATCTCATGTGATCTTCCATTGTCTAAAAAGCATGCTTGCACATTTCGAGATTTTTTGAGCTAGATAGTACTTGCTAAGCTTTATGCTTAATAGTTGTATTTCCTCTTACTGTAGGCAAAGGTAAAGGCAAGCAATTCTGAAGGAAGGCGACGAGGCGGTGCTGAGCGACGTGTGTGTGGTGGCTGACCTTGGAGAGGTCCTTGGGACGAGACAGTTTAGCTTATTTGAAATGCAATGTTTAAGGTTTCCAAATTCCAAGTTATTGTGTTATGGAGTTTATTAAACATTTATGCTTCAGATAGTTTTACATGCTCAATTTTGTAGAATGAAGATTCCATGTCATTTCAATTAGTATGCATACTTTTGTGAATGCACTAGATGAGCAAGGGCATGAGTAGTTTAGCATGTTGATACATTGAATTTTAGACTTATTCTTGAGCTTAGTATTCCCTTTTGGACTAAGTCCTAATTGTGCTTAAAATGCTCGTAGATTCGGTAGAAAAGTAAGGTTTACATTCTATCTATTTGATGCATGTGCCAAGATGTTGTTAGCCTCCTTTTGAATTAAGTTTGTATTGCTTTAAATATGCTTAGAAAAGTTGCATTCATATTCCATAATACTTTAGTAATATTATAGAACCTTGTGTGATGAATTTAAATGCATGACTATTAAAGTTAGAATATCATTCTTAGATAGATTTAAATACAAAAAAAAAAAGTTTAAGAAAGTTCCGCATTTTTAGTCGTTGCATTAGAGTCAAGAAGTAGACAAAGTAACGGTCCGTATAAGGTAGAGAAGGCGGGTCGCTACAGTAGGCCTGGTCGTAGTGTTGCGGATGCCCAACCAGGAGCTACAAAAACCCTACTACCGCGTGGTGCTGCGGATGCCCGACCAAGAGCTGTCAAAACCCTACTACCTCATGGTGTTGCGGATGCCCGACGTGAGTAGGCTTGGTTGTGGTGTCGCAGATGCCTGAACAAGAGAAGTGAAATTCCTATCATCCCAAGGCGTTGGGGATGCCCTGGTGATTAGCTCTGGTCGTTGGGTCGAGAATACCTGATCAGGGGTTACTTAGCTTAAGCTAGGCATTGAGGAAGGGCTGTCGACGTCAAAGATAAGTTGGCTTGGGCAATCTATTAAACAGATCAAGCCTGATCCTTACCCACACAGACGATTAGTCACATGTTAAATTCATAGAAGGGAAGGGCATCTTATTTATTTCTCAAGGTTATATTCGGTATCCCACCCATCAAATAAATAAGAAAAACATAAGCTGAAAGTATTGAGAAAGAAGAACCAGAACACACGGGTAACAAGGTATATTTCATTTATGAATAAAAATTAGATCGGGAATTACCTTTGTAGAAAATACAGCAAACAATAAGAAGTACAGTCTTTCAAGAAATGGTACAGAGGAGAAATGCATATTCATATGCCAGGACACCAACTAAAGAAAGCTCAACTTAGCCGGGGATATGGAACTCAATCCTTTCCTCCGGCCGAGCTCTCTTATATTGTTGGCACTCTCCCTAGCCCCATCTCCTCCAGGTAGTCGCCGAGCTAGCGTCACCTCCTCATAGTTGCGGTCGCTCGTCCGTTCGCTGATAAGGATTATTTGACAAAGGCACTACCAGAGATAAGTGAAATACATTTAATTCACCATTGAAGACATATATATCTAGAAAAAGGCATACTCAGGGTACTGAAGACAATGGCAAAAAAATATTTCATTCAAAATTTGGGATTACATTGGGAAGTACATGGGAAAAGAAAGGTAAGATACATCCGCCGACTACAACTCTTTCTCCTCGTGCGACAACTCCTCCCAAGCTTGGCTGACACTGAGGAAGTCGAGGTCGGCGTCCGGCTGTAGCACTCCCGCTCGTCGAATCTGCTGGACTGCTCCGTTGAAGTTTGCTTCAACCGCCTCATCACTTGGCTGGCTAGGAGGTCCCCGAACTCGTCAGACTGGAGAACCCCGTCCTTGAATGCCGCCCTTGCCTTTGCCTGCCGAGACTCTTCATCGGCCTTATAGGTTTGCAGTTCTTCCACAGCCTGGTCCCGTGCAGTCCTCAGCTCAGCCGCCTCGGAGGATTGCTGATCCCGAGCTACCCGGAGTTCCTCGAGCTGCATCGTGTCTGCCTGGACTTGCGCCTGAGCCTGCTCCGAGTCTTCCTGAAGCCGACGGACGTCTTCTGCCCACTTGGCCTCCCGCTCTTCCGTCCATTTATTTTGGTGCACCATTTGCTCCACCACGTCGATGAGGGTCTTCGTTAGCTTTGACAGGAGGAGCACCTGGTGGTTCGCACTTTGCAGGGCAGACCCAGAGGCCAGCAGGGAGTCGATATAGTGCTCCACTTTAGCCCGAAGGCCCTACCGACCTCTGCCTACATCCGACCCTCCTCACAAGCTCGGTAGACCTCTGTCTCTAATTCTGCTACCTATTGGCGCAAGGCATCAATCTCCTGCTCGGAGGATAAGCGGCTGCCCAAGGAAAGATAGTAGGATGTAGCCTGCCACAGCAAATAACAGGAGTCAATAAAAGGAAACAATAACAAGAGTAAAGCACCGAAGTTGTACCTGGAGAAGGGACTCGTGCAGGCTGGTGAGTGACCCAACTTATGCACTTGCGCTCTTCATTCATGCTATTTTGCAGCCCCCCAAGGGGATGATCTCTCGGTGCGACGGAGGACGTGGGTAGCCTCAACAGGTACCTTAGAGGGTCCGGGGATGTCCTCTTCTATGCTGGAAATCTCTTCAGGGATATGACCCTCCGTCAAGGCCTCCTTTAACACCAAGGGGTGGGGGTAGATAGAAGTCGCCTTCTCCACCACCTTTGCCTTCTGACGTAGACGAGCACTCGTGAGAATAGGCTTGGCAGAGTTCACCTCCTTGTTGGGGCAATCGACCCAAGAATGATCGGGGAGATCATGGTTTTGATGTGTGTGTCAATATGATTAAGGTTAGGGTGTTATCTTATTATTTGATATGTGTGATTGAGTTTGCAGGACTTGGAGAATCACACATGGAGGACACATTCGAGGGACAAGAGCCAAGGGAAGAGAACTCCAAGGGCAAGCCGGGAAGTGGACTTCAAAGGGCACACGTGAAGGGTGGCATGGAGGCAAGCCGAGGGCTTGCGTGCGCATCCGAGGGACGATAGTCAAAGGAAGAGGACTTCAAGGGGCAAGCCAAGGGAGTATACTTGAAGGCACACGTGAAGGAGGGTCGTCGGAGTGAGGAGGAGTGATTTTGTAAGCTAGGCAGTCAACTGGGAGAAAGGCAGTTGACTGCCAGCAAGAGACTCGAACTCACAGTAACATCAGTCGACTGCTCTAGGAGCAGTTGACTGGTAACCCCGAAAACTAGCCGTTGAGTTAGCCGTTGAGTTAGCCGTTGGCTAGCTTTTAAAGCTGGGCCAGTCGACTGCCCCAGGGGCAGTTGACTAGTATCAGGTTGGACAACTTATGGAGTTGTCCTTTACCCTATTTAAGGGGTGACTTTTTAGCACGTCAAAGGTACGGTTCTTGAAGGTACCAAGGTGTTGTTCGTGCTAAAAGTTCTCAGTTCTTCCTCTCGCTTTCAATTCCATCTTGTAAAGAGGAAGAAGTCAACCTTGTAAAGGTTTTCTCCACCTTGAAGGAGGCTTTTCATAGTGGAGGTGGTGTGCTCGTATGGATTCTTGGATTAGTCACCTCTCTGAGGTGGATACCAAGTAAACGAAGGTGTTAGCATTGATTTCATTATTTTTCTTGTGTTTTGCTAACCATTCTTGTAGAGAATATCGAAAATTGCTATTCATCCCCCCTCTAGCAAGCGCCACTATCTAACAAGTGGTATCAGAGCCGGTTCATTTCGGGAGAACTAACCGTCAATCGGAGCAATCAAAGAATGACGTTTCAAGAGAGCTATAGCACCGCAAGGCCACCGTTCTTCGACGGCAATGACTTCGCCTATTAGAAAGGTAGGATGGAGTATTACCTCATGAATGACATCGAAAATTGGTTGAGTATTGTAGATGGCTTTGATACACCCGTAAATGAAAGAGGAGAGCCACTACCGATGAGAAATTGGACCAAGGAGATGATGAAGAAGGCGCAAGCCAATGCGAAGGCTGCCACAATGCTTCAATGCGGATTATCAAAAGAACAACTAAACAAGGTGGGGCCTTTCAAAAGTGCAAAGGAACTTTGGGAGAAGCTCGTCGAGCTTAACGAAGGATCAAATGAGTCAAGAAGGGCAAAGAAGGATCTCTTGGTAGTCCACCTACAATCGCTCACAATGAAGGCCAACGAAACGGTAAACCAATTACATGGAAGAGTCAAGGAAATAATCAACGAACTCCATGTCATTGGTGAAAAGGTTGAGAATCGAGATATTGTGAGGTATGTTCTCCAATCATTCCCTAGGACTACCTTATGGGCATCAATGGTTGATGCCTACAAGGTTTCGAGGGATCTCTCTACGGTAAAGTTAGATGATTTGTTTGTGAATTCGAATTACATGAACAAGCTAACATTTCTACTAGAGAGAAAGGTGTAGCTTTTATTGTAGAAAAGGAAAGGAAAAAGAAGAAGGAGAAGAAGAAGGTCGTCTACTCATCATCATCCGACTCGGAGGAGTCAAGCACTTCAATGGATAGCGACCAAGAAGCCTACATGGTAAGGAAAATGCGAAGAGCTTTTAAAAGTTTTTCTAACAAATCTTATCGTAGGAATGGTTCAAAGAGTAAGAGCAAGGGACAGAAAATTATTTGCTATAATTGCCACCAAGAGCGGCACATGAAGAATGTGTGCCCCCAATTAAAGAAAAGGGAAGAAAAGAAGGAGGAGAGAAAGAAGAGTGACAAGAAGAAATCCAAGGGAAAAGAAAAGAGTGCCACAAGTCTCAAAGCTACTTGGGATGATCCATCTTCATCGGAGGAAGAAGGAGATCATGTGTCACACTTCGCACTAATGGGAGTGGACAATTTGGAGTCACCCGAAGATGAAAGGAGTTCAAGTGATGATGAACAAGGAAGTTCAAGTGAAGGTGAAAGCTCATCATCCGAATCTGATGTATCGGTAAGTGAGGTATATAACTTATCCACCTCCACTCTTGTTAAAATTATTACTAGTACCAATGATGACTTGGCTAAGGCTAGGAGAAAGGTTAAAGAATTGAAAAATGAAGTTTTCATGCTCAAATTAGAATCCATGAAACTTAAGGATAATATACATGTTTCTTCTATTACTTCAAATGATTCATGTTTAGAAAAGGAAAAAAAAAGCTAAGGGAAAAGGTAAAAGACCTCACTAAGACACTTGAGAAATTTCAAATTGGCTCTAAAAACCTTGACATGATCATAAATAGCCAAAGAGCCATGTATAACAAGGCAGGTATAGGTTATAAACCCAAAACCAAGGAGGTGGCTTTTGTTTCACTTATGGGTAGGAAGGGTGCCTCTAAGAGACAAGATGTTAAGGGAAATGCAAAGAAGGCATGGGTACCAAAGAAATATTTAAATGATGTTTGTGGATCTAACATTTGGGTACTAAAAGCTTGTGTTTTCCGTATTGTTTAGGTGAAGGTGAAAGAAGCCTAAAAAATGTGGATAGTGGATAGCGAGTGTTCAAGGCATATGACCGGGGATGTGAGCAAATTCACTACCATTAGCTATCTAAGAGAAGGAACCGTGTCATTTGGAAATAGTGGGAAACTCAAAATTATAGGTAGGGGCACCATTAAGGTATCTCCTACCATCACAATTCATAAAATTCTTTTGATTAAGGGTATAGAGTTTAATTTACTTAGTGTAAGTCAACTTTGTGATGCCGGGTATAGGGTTGAGTTTCATGCTAGAAAGTGCTTAATTAAACAAAATGACTCCGAAAATATTATGTTAGAGGGATATAGAGAATCCAATCTTTATTATCTTAATCTTTCTTATGCTTCGAACATCTCTCCTAAGTGTTTCATATCCAAAGAAGAGGAAGGATGGTTGTGGCACCGGCGATTTGGACACATTAACATGAAGAATATTGCAAGAGTTGCAAAGATGGAGTTGGTGAAGGGGCTTTCCATGATCAAGTATGAAAAGAACAAGATGTGTGATGCATGCCGAGAGGGTAAGCAATCTAAATCATCACATAAAGGTAAAACCTTAACTAGCACTTCTTTACCTTTAGAGTTATTACATTTGGATTTATTTGATTACCATAGCACTCCATCAATAATAGGAAGTAAGTATTGTTTGATAATTGTAGATGACTTTTTTATATATACAGGGTGTTTTTCATGAAACATAAGGATGATACCTTAGAGATATTCATAGGTTTTAGTAAGAGGGTTGAAAATGAGAAACACCTCAAGATCAACCGAATTAGGAGTGATCATGGTGGGGAGTTTGAAAATTCAAACTTCTCACAATTTTGATTAAAAAATGGGTACAAGCATGAATTTTCATGCCCAAGAACCCCTCAACAGAATGGTGTGGTAGAAAGGAGGAATAGAGCCTTACAAAAAGCCACTAGGACCATGCTTAATGCATATTCTCTACCTAGCTACTTTTGGGCCGAAGCGGTAAATACCTCTTGTTACATCCAAAACCGGGTCTTAATTCATAGGTTTTTAGGAAAAATTCCATTTGAGTTGTGGAATAGGAGAGTTCCACAAGTTCATTATTTTAGGGTGTTTGGGTGTAAAGTTTACATTTTAAACACCAAGGATGATTTGAGAAAATTTGAATCTAAGGCGGATGAGGGGATCTTGGTTGGATATTCATCTACTAGTAGGGGAAATAGAGTCTATAACAAAAGGACTAAGGAAATTGAGGAGTCATCTAATGTGAATTTTGATGAGTCTACAAGCACTTACCCTAGGAAATCTTCTTTTGATAAGGACATAGAAGAAAGTCAACCCCTTACCCAAGAAATTCAAGACCTACATTTGGGAGGCATTGATCAAGGGGGAGAGAGAAGTGCACTAGAGGATGATCATCATGTAATAAATGAGCCAATAATCTCTAGGAACCTAAGGCATCACCAAGATCATCCCATTGATCAAATAGTTGGAGATGTGACCCAAGGGGTGAGGACTAGGTCTTATTTTAGGGAACATAGTAGTCAAATTGCCTTGATTTCTCAACTTGAACCGAAATCTATTGATGAGGCATTAGGTGATGTGGATTGGGTCCTAGCCATGCAAGAAGAGTTGAATCAATTTGAAAGGAGTGAGGTATGGGAGTCAGTTCCTAGACCCACTGATTGTACAATTGTCACCACAAGATGGGTCTATAGGAACAACTAGATGATCAAGGAAAATTACTAGAAATAAGGCTATGTTGGTTGCAAGGGGGTTTAATCAAGTTGAGGGTCTTGACTATGATGAGACATATGCCCTCGTAGCTAGATTAGAGTCTATTAGAATTTTATTAGCATATGCCGCTCACATGGGTTTCACACTTCACCAAATGGATGTGAAGTCGACATTCCTTAATGGGGTCATTAAGGAAGAGGTATATGTAGAGCAACCACCCGGGTTTGAAAACCCAAATTACCCTAGTCATTGTTGATGCAGTCTGGCCCTGATTGTTGTTTTGGTGTTGACATCGATTTTAGTTTAGGTTGATTATGATGATTATGATTAAAGTCCTGGTCGGGGATCAGGCATGGGATGGAAAATCCTAGTCTGAAGGGCTAGGTGTTGAAAAGTCCTGACCTGGAGGGTTAGGTGTTGAAAAGTCCTAGCTTGGAGGGCTAGGTGTTGGAAAAATCCTAATTAGGAAGGGTTGGGTGAAAAGTCCTAGTTTGGATGTAACGCCCCAAAATTTCCCATATGAAATATTATCATGAAATATTATGAATTCATAAATATGAAATATTCTGGAATTCATAAAATAGTATCATGAAATATTATGAAATATTATGAATTCATAAATATGAAATATTATGAAATTCATGATATATTATCATGGAATATTATGAAATATATGAATTCATAAATATGAAATATTATGAAATTCATGATATATTATCATGGAATATTATGAAATATATGAATTCATAAATATGAAATATTATGGAATTCATGAAATAGTATCATGAAATATTATGAATTCATGGAATATAATTAATATTATGAAAATATTGTGAAATCATGGAATATAATTAATATTATGAAATTTCATGATGGGCTTGGCTTAATGGGCTTTGATATGGATTAGTGCAAAATGTGATAAAAAGGAGGAAGCAAGGATTGAACCTTGAACCTCCTAGTTGCACTCACCATGTCATAACCAATGAACCAAGCAATGTTTCTTGTAGAGGGAATAAGAAACATGCTTGTTAAAAGCTAGGGAGGTGAAGAGACATGTCTTTTCATGAGAAAAGTATAAATAAGGGAAGTTGGAATAACTTCCTCTTTCTCTTCTTCTTCCTCCCCTCATCACCGAAATTATCTTCTTCTCCCTCTCCATTTTCGAAAAGTAAACCCTAGGGTTTTAACCCTAGGGAATTGGAAGGAAGAAGAACCCTTTAAGGTTCTTACCTTCTACTAGGGCCAAGATTGCTAAGAGAAGGCAAACAAGGGAAACACTCACCTTCCTTCAACCAAGGGCATCTTAAGAGGTTAGAGAAGGAGAAAATCAAGCGAAAGGATGTAAGTATCCCCTCGCCTGCAGTGTAATAGTTGTGGTGTGATTATTCTCCTTGATTTTTCAAGAATGAGGACTTCTTCTCCATTGCATGTTTCGGCCACCCCCTTTGGGGAAGGCCTTGGTTCTTTCCTTGATACATGAGAAGACCTTTGAGACTTAGAGTATATATGTATATTGAATTTCTTCATGATGGTATGAACAAAAGAAAGAAAAACTAGGGGTTACACTCCTTGTAAGTTTCGGCCACCCTTAGAGGAAGGCCTTGGGTTCTTTTGTTACATGATTAGACCCTTGGAACTTAGGATATATGTATATGTGGTTTATGCAAGATGTGGTGAACAAAACATAGGGCTTTGTGCTTGAAGGAGTTTCGGCCACCCCCCCTTGGGGAAGGCTTTTGGTTACTTTTTGTCACATAAGTAAACCCCTTAGCACTTAGAGTATATGTGTATGTGTATCCTTCAATATGTTGTAAACAAAACCTAGGGTTTAGAACTTGGATGGGTTTCGGCCAAGGCCTAGAAAAAGGGGTTAGTGAGGGTTGAATTATCCTAAAATATATCCATGTTTAATGTATTGTAGGATAGTGTATACAAGGTGTTTGTATGAATGTATGTGAGAATATTTAGTTCAAACCTTAATTTTCCCTATACTTAAGTTTCGGCCAACCCTAGGAGGACTAAGGTTTAGGGTTGTATAATTATCTCATGATGTGCTTTATGTTTAATAAGTTGCATGAATAATATGTGAAGGCTAAACTACCCTACGGGACATGATTATGTTAGCAAAGTAATATGTATGAGCATGTATGGAATATGATATATGTATGAACATGTATGGAGTATTATGTACGTATGAACATGTATGAAATATGATGCATGTATGAACAAGTATGAAATATGATGTATATATGAACATGTGTGAACTATGATGTATGTATGGACATGCATGAAATATGATGTATATATGAGCATGCCTTATAGCCCCTGGGGGGCACCTTTATGAAATTGCATGTGATATGTTAAAATGCTTGAAGGGATACTCAAATAAGTATGGGATCAAGAGCACCCCTTATGTTGTGTGGTGTGTCCCTACGGGATCATGAGCACCCTTGAAGAGTGGTGTGTCCCATAAGAGTGAATATGGAGTATTCCTTAGCATATATGTAAAAGCATGATAAGTATTTTACTTTTAAGTTGTGTACCCGACTCGTAAGGGGGTCGTTAAATAAATTCGGGGTGCATGTTAACGTGGCTCTGGTAGGACGGAAGGGTCCTGCTCTAATGAATTGGTGGCTCGCTACCCCAATTCATTAGGGAACGCGCAATAGTTCCGCGCGATAGTTGGTACACAACAGGGCCCAATATGATATGGATGTATTTTTAAGTAATACCATTATGGAATTGTTTTGAAAACATTCATTGAAAATATTTGTTATATATGAAGAGTATGCTTATGGTACTTGATACTGCATGCTTAGAAACTTAGATGTTTGATATGCTTTGATGAACTTATACTTATGATTAATTATGTGTACATGTTATATTCTTTCGCACGGATTTTGCGAGTAGGACAGGATCCTTACTAAGCATTGTGCTTACTAGTTTATGTGTTGTCTTATGCTGCAGATAACACTTAAATGGAAGGAAGAGGCAGGAGGCTGAAGATGTGTGGGGTGGTGGCTCGGGAAGAAAGATTTCTATATCTACATATTTATGCTTATGTTATGCTCCTTGACAATGAATGATAGTGATTAGGATTGATATTGCATGATAATAGTTACACTTGGAATTTTCATATACTTGATTTATTGGATTATATTATGGTGTGAAATAATATGTGAACCTATCATGTGATATAATGTCACTTAATAATTTTTGCAAGCATGCTTAGTACCTAGTTCTCTTAAGCCCTTGCATTGTTGTTTTAATGTCATGCTAGGAGATAGAAATAGAAAAAAAAATATTACTATATGATTGAAGGTACGTAACCCCGCCCCGAGAGTAGATATAAGGGCGGGCGTTACATTCCCATCCTGGAGAATTAGGTGAAAAAGTCCTGGCTTGGAGGGTCAGGTGCCTAGCTTGGAGGGCTAGGTTGGATGATGTTCTAACTCGGAAGGGTTGGGTGAAAAGTCCTAGCTTGGAGGGCTAGGTGAAAAGTCCTAGCTTGGAGGGCTAGGTGAAAAGTCCTAACTTGGAGGGTTAGGTGTAAATTCCCAACTTGGAGAGTTAGATGGAAAATCCTTAGCTTGGAGGGCTAAGGTGGATGGAAACTTAGCTTGGAGGGCTGAGTTTGAGTCCCTGGATCGGTCTGGTGATCGAGCAGGGATTTTGGCACGCTGCTCCTTCGTGGATCGGTCTGGTGACCGATCCAGCGATGACTGATCGGTCGGGTGACCGATCAGGGAGCACACAGTGAGGTTGGGAACCTACTGTGTTGCTCCTGATCGATCTGGTGACCGATCAGGGAGTAGGCGTTTCACCCATTGACTGGCTCCTGATCGGTCTGGTGACCGATCAGGGAGCGAGCAGTGAGGTTGAGTTCCCTTGCTGAACTGCTCCTGATCGGTCTGGTGACCGATCAGGATCACTGTGCAGATCGTTCCGGAGAATGATCAAGTGTCGCAGGTTCCTCTCTATGATCGATCAGGACGGAGCCTGATCGGTCTGGTAAGGTTCTGATCGGTCTGGTGACCGATCAGGAGTCTGCCTGATCGGTCTGGTGACCGATCAGGAGTCTGCCTGATCGGTCCGGTGACCGATCAGAGGGCTTAGCCTGCGAAACTCAGAAATCGCCCAATATAAAGGTGGATCGGTCCAGTGAACGATCCACGACCTGGGATCGGTCTGGTGATCGGTCCAGGAGAATCTCAAAGAAATCGCGATTTCTGATTGAGCGTTGGGGATCGATCAGGACGAAGCCTGATCGGTCTGGAACCAGCCTGATCGGTCTGGTGACCGATCAGGAGGCTCTCTGATCGGTCCGGTGACCGATCACTTTAATTCAAATTGCATTGTCAGACGCTCTGATTGCGTCTGAACACAACCGATTCGCTGCCACTTTCCTCTGATATTTGATATGCTATTTGATTTGCTGCTCTAATACTCTGAGTAAGTTTCAGGTGACAGGGGAGGATTCAAACACTCAAGGAGAAGTCAAAGAGAGCTTTCCTTAGAGCAGGTTTGTCCCTTTCTCCACACAGGTTGCAACGGCTGGATGCAGGACTGAAGCTGCTGACTGAAGCTTGGCTGAGGGAGCTCAGGAAGTTCAGTTAGGGTTCAGTGTAGCTGGCGCGTTGGCAGTGAGGCAGCTGTAGGCTGCTGGAGATGAGATCATCTATTGCTTAGCGGAGAAACAAAAGGAACGAGAGTTGTAGTGTTCAGTAAGGCTTCATTCTTGTGCACTAGAGTTCCTGCGTTCTGTTTTGCTCCACATCAAGCTTGCTGTTCTTGAGTTCTTCAATCATTCTGAGCAAGCTATTGAGAAGCAATCATCATACTTGAGCGCTTGAAGGAGAAAACAAGAGGCTTGGAGTCCGACAGTGGGAAGACACGGAGAAGGGTTCTGCGTGAGATCGCCACTGGGTGGAGCTCAGGGAAGCTTGCTGTGTTTTAGTCCTTGCTAAGTGTTTGAGTAAGATCCTTCTTGTTGTTTCTTTGTGCTTAACCTATATCCTTGTTTGAAACACACTGTGGAGAGGTTTCTCCACCGAGAAGGAGGTTGCTTTATATCCGATGATCACCGGGGCTTGATCTGCCGACGATCAAGGGATCGCCCACCTTAAGGGCACGCCAAGGAGTAGGGGCAAGTTATCCCCGAACCTTGTAAACCCTCCTTGTTAGCGATCTTGCTAGTTGTGTTTGTTTCGCTTTCATTACATTTTCTGCATAATCTGTTTTCTACTCTTTCCGCTGTGCTACTGATAGTTTAAGTGCAGAAATATTGCTAAGCTCTTCAAAGAAAAGTGGTTGGCTATATTCACCCCCCCTCTCTAGCCATCCGATCCCAACAGTCATGTCTACAAACTAAGAAAAACCTTGTATGGATTGAAACAAGCTCCCCGGGCTTGGTATGAAAGGCTTTCATCATTCTTAGTATCCAAGGGTTTTAGGAGAGGTACAATTGATCCAACTTTATTCCTAAAATCTAAGGATAAGGACATCTTTGTGGCCCAAGTGTATGTTGATGATATTATTTTTGGGTCAACAAATAGTGAATTTCTTCATGAGTTTATTAAATGTATGGAAGATGAGTTTGAGATGAGTCTTGTGGGAGAATTGACTTTCTTTATAGGACTACAAGTCAAACAAACAAATGAAGGAACTCATGTGTATCAAACCAAATATGCTAAGGAAATCATAAAGAAATTTGGATTAGAAAATACTAAGGTAGCATCTACCCCTATAGGAACAAACGTCAAAATGGATAGTGATCTTGAAGGAAAATTAGTAGACTCAAAACAATATAGGAGCATGATTGGTAGCTTGTTATACCTAACTGCTAGTAGACCGGATATATTATTTGCGGTAGGTATGTGTGCAAGGTATCAATCATGTGCCAAGGAGTGTCATCTAGTGGTAGTAAAAAGGATCTTAAGGTATATTAAAGGTACTCTTAATGTCGGGCTTTGGTATCCTAGAACTCCAAATATTGAACTTTTTGGATACACCGATTCGGATTATACAGGTTGTAAACTAGATAGAAAGAGTACTAGTGGAGGATGTCGATTTATTGGGTCATCTTTGGTTAGTTGGAGTAGTAGGAAGCAACCATGTGTTGCCTTATCAACAACGGAGGCCGAATATGTAGCAATGGGTGGTTGTGTGTCTCAGCTACTTTGGATCATGCATACTTTAGAGGATTATAAGTTACTTTACTCCAAGATCAAGGTTTTGAATGATAATGTAAGTACTATTAACTTGACAAAAATCTGGTTCATCATTCTAGGACAAAACACATTGACGTGAAGCATCACTTCATTAGGGATCATGTGGCAAGAGGTGACATAGTCTTACATTATGTTGAGTCAAAGTCAAACCTTGCCAACATATTTACCAAGTCTCTTCCCGAAGCGGAGTTCACATCCTTAAGAAGGGGACCTGGTATGTGTTTTGTAGAAGTGTAGGATGGACCTTGGAGTAATACAATAGCAAGGTGGTGCATGATTCATTAGGATGATACAAATGATTCACTTATACTTATGACATATTGTTGGGTTATTAGATGTATCAAATTATTGAAAATATACCAACTATGGGGAAAGTAAATGTTTAATTAATGGACATCTTGCCCAAAGAACATAGTTGGACATTTTAAACAATTTAAAAATATTTTCGTGATGTATGTGTATGCCATGAGTTTGAACAATGAATGATTTCAAAATTGGATTGGAAATTTGATACAAAGTTAGTGTTTTTCAAGAAAATTGAACTTTTATCAAAAAGTCAAACATGTTTGAATTTTTCATGAAGTTATATTTTTCCCTGTTAAAGTATATCGTATGGAATATGTTTGCAAATTTTTGAAATTTTTAGAATTTTCTGGAATTTTTGGGGAGTTTCTGAAATTTGGCCCAGAGGCTGAAATTCTGACTGACAGAGTATCAGTCGACTGCCCTCTGTCGCAATCGACTGGTACTCCTAGTTTCAGAATTCTGGGAGTTTTCAGAAATGAGAAGTTCTCTCATTTGATGTCATGGGTTAATATTGCTTCGGACAATCGTTTTGATAGTGTCAAAGGGGGAGAATTGGGAGGTTTAAGTTAGGTTTAACTTTGGTTTATGATGAAAATTGAAAATGGGAAAAGGCATAGGTTAAGGGGGAGGTTACCTCTTGGTTTTTACTATGTCTTGTATTTTCAATTGTTATTATTTTTCCCTAACTTAAACATATTGTCATACATCAAAAAGGGAGAGATTGTTGGGGCAATCGACCCAAAAATGATCGGGGAGATCATGATTTTGATGTGTGTGTCAATATACTTAAGGTTAGGGTGTTATCTTGTTATTTGATATGTGTGATTGAGTTTGCAGGACTTGGAGAATCACACATGGAGGACACATCCAAGGGATGAGAGCCGAGGGAAGAGAACTCTAAGGGCAAGCCAGGAAGTGGACTTCAAACGACACACGTGAAGGGTGGCATGGAGGCAAGCCGAGGGCTTGCGTGCGCATCCAAGGGGCGATAGTCAGAGGAAGAGGACTTCAAGGGGCAAGCCAAGGGAGTATACTTGAAGACACACGTGAAGGAGGGTCGTCGGAGTGAGGAGGAGTGATTTTGTAAGCTAGGCAGTCGACTGGGAGAAAGGCAGTTGACTGCCAGAAAGAGACTCGAACTCACAGTAACATCAGTCGACTGCTCTAGGAGCAGTCGACTGGTAACACCGAAAACTAGCCGTTGAGTTAGCCGTTAGCTAGCTTTTAAAGCTGGGTCAGTCGACTGCCCCAGGGGCAGTTGACTGGTATCAGGCTGGACAACTTTTGGAGTTGTCCTTTACCCTATTTAAGGGATGACTTTTTAGCACGTCAAAGGTACGGTTCTTGAAGGTACCAAGGTGTTGTTCGCAAAGTTTGGAAATCCTCATAAAATTTCGCAAACTTTTAAAATATCCTAGTTTCTGAAATTTTATGATAATTGTGAAAACTTCCCATTTTTGGAAACTTTCCAATTTTGGAAATTTCCTATTTTGGAAATTTTCTAATTTTGGAAATATATAAGTTTTCTTTGTACCAGAAACTTACAATTATTTTGAAAACCTATTATGAAATCTCACAATTTTGGGCACTTTCTTTCAAGAAAGTCAAGACAAATTTATGGATTATTAATTGACAATTAAATTCGAATTGGTTTTAAATTATTAACAAAATTCTTTATTTTGGATTGAGCCTCGGGGAGCCGTCCAATTTAAAGTTAGTTGTTGTAATTTAATTTCCTATTTTGAATAAAATTGTCAAGTTTAATTTGGTTACGCCTCGGGGAGCGGACCAAATTAGATTTACAACAAATTCCTTTTTTTGGATATCTGAGCCTCGGGGAGCCACCCAAAGAAAATAATTTGTTGAAATTAATAAATCCATAAATAAAATATGTAATCAAATCTTGGAAATTTTGAGGTGATTCTCAAATGATAATTTCCTTATTTGATTTAAGAGGTGATGCTCTTACATATTGTTGTCTCCAAAATTAATTAGGAAAATGGTTTCCTATAGAGTTTTCTTAAATAAGATTTTCATGAAAATAATATGTGGTTGAATTAAGGGAATCTGTCTCTTAATTTAATAAGATTTGATTTAGAGAAATCAAAGTCTTAAACATATTATTTCCGAAATTGATTATGACAATTTAGGAATTGTTTCCCAAAACAATTCCTTGAATAAAGTATGAAATTAGAATTAGGAAATCCGGTTCCTAATTCAATTAATGAGACTTGATAAATTAAGTCACATACATACTTTATTAAGCAAATCGTTAGTACATGACATAATTATATGTCATGAATGTGCTTAGAAAAGAAAAGATGAGACCCAAAACCCCTTACAAAATATTAAGGCCAACACCTTCCATTAATATGGTTAGAACCGGAGTTTTGTTTCTCGTTTGGGTTGATGGACACATCCATGCCCGGCTTGAACCTCAACATGTCCAAATCATGGAATTAGTTTATGATTAATATAGTTGGAGTCAGAGGTCAATCCTTAGTTTTGGTTATTGGACACATTCAAGCCTGACTAAACGATTGAATGAACTCCAACCATATTAAAACTATTTCTTGATTAATGGGTCAGCCTTAAGCTTGGAGCATCGATTTGTTGTGCCACAGCCAAGGTCGATATAAAGAGAGGTGCAGTTGGGTGCTATGTATATTGTTGCATACTTGTTAATGAGTTAACAACCCAATGATTTATGCAAACATTCAATTAGTTGATAGCATAAAGTGATAGTTACATATATGTGATATGTAATCGGTATAATTACCTACCTTCATAGCTAAGAATAACTTGATGGCCACAGCCATGGTTGTTCTTATCTGTGGTTGGATATCAACATATTTGGAGATGTTCCTACGATCTCCCGAATTGATAAAAAGGGTTATTCGATTCGAAAAATAAATATGATTTAATGAATGTATATTGATGCATTCTTTATCATTCTTATCACATAAACTCAATTTGTATTTCTAGGATAATCACCTGATCATGTCTTCTCTGAATTTGCGCTCCATTTTGGACACCAATAAGTTAACTAAGGATAAAAGGATTGAAAAGACACCAAAAGGCACTTGCCGTCACTGCGGCAAGGAGGGCCACTGGCGAAGAAACTGCAAGGTTTATCTTGAGTCCTTGAAGAAGAAGGCATCCGATGCCCCATCCTCTTCAGGTATCATCGTTATTGAATGTCACTCTATTTCCTCAAATACCTGGGTACTTGATACTGGGTGTAGCTCACATATATGTAATGACATACATCGGCTAAGGAATAGAAGAAGACTCGTCAAGGGAGAAGTGAATTTGCGAGTTGGAAATGGAGCAAAGATTGCTGCTGTTGCCATCGGAACATATTTGCTAAAGCTCCCTACTGGACGTGTCTTAGAATTGGATAATTGTTATTTTGTTCCTTCGTTAATAAAGAACATTGTATCTATTTCATGCTTGAATGAAAAGGGTTATCATTTAACTTTTAGTAATAATTATTGTTACATAATTTTAAATGGTGTTCTTTATGGGACTGGAACTTTATGCAATGGTATCTACACGTTAGATTTATCCAGTGACGTTTTTAATATCGAAGTTAGCAACAAACGTGCTCGAATAGATAATCAAATAGACTCCTATACGTGTCATTGTCGTCTTGGCCATATAAGTACGAAACGCATGACCAAATTACACCTATGTGGAATTCTGGAATCATTTGAACCCGGTTCATTTGATACATGCGAATCATGCTTAAAAGGCAAGATGACCAAATTACCCTTTTTCGAAAAAGGTAAACCAGTGGGAGAATTGCTTGGACTAATACATACTGATGTATGTGGACCAATGTCAACTCTTGCACAAGGAGGCTATGACTACTTCATTACCTTTATCGATGATCACTCACGATTCGGGTATGTGTTCTTAATGAAACACAAATCTGAAGCCTTTGAGAAATTCAAATAGTTCAGAAGTGAAGTAGAGAAACAGCTTGGCAAAAGTATTAAGATACTTCGATCCGATCGGGGTGGTGAATACTTGAGTCAAGAGTTTCAAGATCATCTTAGGGACAATGGGATATTGTCTCAATGGACTCCGTCGTATACACCACAGCATAATGGTGTATCTGAGAAGCGTAACCGAACCTTGATGGACATGGTTAGATCTATGATGAATCATGCAACTCTTCCAAAATCCTTTTGGGGCTATGCGCTTAAGACAGCTGTTTACTTGCTAAACAGAGTCCCGACCAAGGTAGTCTCTACTACTCCATATGAGACGTGGAATAGTAAGAAACCTCACTTAACTCACCTTAAGATATGGGGTTGTCCTGCTTATGTGAAGCGGACTGTATCAGACAAATTGGATGCTAAGTCTGATAAATGTCTATTTATTGGATACCCTAAGGAAACAAAGGGTTATCAATTCTATCATCCCTTGGAACAAAAGGTGTTTGTTTCAAGGTATGCTGTATTTCTAGAGAAAGAGTATCTCTTGCAAGAAAACAGTGGGAGTGGCATTGAACTTGATGAAGTTCAAGAAACTCCAATAGACATTACAGAGACACCTAGTCTAGACCCACAACCAATAACTCATAATGATGAGCTATCAGTTGAACCTAAAATAACACCACCTCTTCGTAGGTCTGATAGGACACGCAATATTCCAGAGAGATACGGATTTCTCATAAGTGAATCGAACGACGTGTTACTCATAAGCGATGACGAACCTATCAGTTATGAAGATGTTCTGAAAAGTTTAGAAAGGGACAAATGGCTTGAAGCCATGAAGTCGGAAATGGATTCCATTTACGAAAATCAAGTATGGGACTTGGTTAACCCACCTGAAGGGATTAAGCTCATAGGGTGCAAGTGGGTTTTCAAGAAGAAAACCGACATGGAAGGTAATGTTGTTACCTTTAAGGCTAGATTAGTAGCAAAAGGATATCGTCAGAAACAAGGAATTGATTATGACGAAACCTATTCGCCAGTAGCTATGCTTAAATCTATTCGGATGCTCCTGGCCATAGAAGCTCATTATGATTATGAGATATGACAAATGGATGTGAAAACAGCTTTCCTTAATGGAAACCTGCTTGAGGATGTATACATGATACAACCTGAAGGTTTCACATCGGTTGATAAAACCAAAATATGCAAGTTTCGACGATCCATATATGGACTGAAGCAAGCATCCAGGAGCTGGAACATCCATTTTGATGAGACAATCAAAGAGTTTGATTTCTCACAAACTCCTGACGAACCTTGTGTGTACAAGAAGGTTAGTGGGAGTGCAGTCGTATTCCTGGTATTATATGTTGATGACATATTACTTATAGGAAACGATATATCAGTCTTACAGTCGGTTTAAATTTGGTTGTCCAAAACTTTCTCCATGAAAGACCTGGGAGAAGCAACCTATATCCTTGGGATTAAAATCTATAGAGATAGATCAAAACGGTTGCTTGATCTTTCACAGTCTACATATATAGACCGAGTGCTAAAAAGGTTTAGCATGTCGGAATCCAAGAAAGGTTACCTTCCCATCAGGCATGGGATCAACCTTTCAAAGTCTATGTGTCCGCGCACAGAAGACGAGAGGATTTGCATGAATAAGATTCCTTATGCATCCGCGATAGGATCTATCATGTATGCTATGTTATGTACTAGGCCCGATGTATGGTATGCTCTGAGCGTCACGAGCAGATACCAGTCTGATCCAGGAATGGATCATTTGGGTGGCTGTCAAGACAATCCTTAAGTACTTAAGAAGAACTAAGGATGTGTTCCTAATATATGGAGAAGGAGATATGGTAATACATAGGTATACAGATGTCAGTTTCCAGACAGATAAGGATGACTCCAAATCTCAGTCTGGATACGTATCTACTTTGAATGGAGGCGCAATAAGTTGGAAGAGTTTCAAGCAAGACACTGTAGCGGATTCTACCACGGAAATGGAATATATTGTGGCTTCGGAAGCAGCAAAAGAAGCAGTCTGGATCAAGAAGTTTGTCTCGGAACTTGGTGTGGTTCCAACCATTGATGAAGCAATACCGTTTTACTGCGACAAGAATGGAGCTATTGCACAAGCAAAGGAACCAAGGTCTCATCAGCGATCCAAACACGTGCTTCGCCGCTATCATCTGATCAGAGAGATTATAAGTAGGAATGATATACAAATTGAGAAAATTTCCACTGAAAGGAATTTAGCGGATCCTTTAACTAAGGCCTTGCCTCAAAGCAAGTTTGAGGGTCATGTTAGAGCCTGTGGTATTGGATACTGTAGTGATTGGCATTAGGCCAAGTGGGAGTTTGTTAGTAATATGAGAGAAGTGTCCTAAGGCAATCGCCTTATGATTGTAATCATTTATTTTAATAAATGAATATTCACTATTTGAGTATACATGTTCGTGTATTTGATTGAGATCTTAAACTCATTTACTGAATGTTCGCAATATAATTCACAGCATGAGAGAATTTGTGATGAATTCACAACTAGTGATTATCTCTACATGTGCAATTGTGAAGTATTGAAATTGTCCCTAGTCGATGAATTGATAGATACGGACAATATCAATTCTGTTGAGACTAGCATGGGTTATTCTCTAATCAGCTGATTCTCACTGGCTGGTGACATTGGGATGTCCGGAGATAAACATGAATGCTAGTTAAGGGAACTAGTTCATTGGAGTGACTAGCTGTAAGACTTCATATGGTAATCTACATATAGATATGTCAATGAAGTTCTTACTGCAGCTTAAGTGCGATGTTCCTTTGACTTGCGGTGTTCAAGTCATCTTGGTCATGAAGACTTATACTTTGACATCTTAAGCAAGCATCTCCAAGGAGGTGTGGACCCAGGATGGTTGGGTATAGGCCGAAGTGCCCGAAGATGTTTGAACAGCCTACAAAGGATTCACCACTCCTTGCGAGGGGATGTATACCCAAGGCCTATCATCGGATTGTTACTCGAAGCCTCTGGCCAGAGCATGACATGTTCAAAGTATGAATCTCTTAAATACATGAGAGTAATTAGAATCCGTAGGACGAGAGAACGTTACTTGGGCTAGGTGTGATGTAGTCAGCCTAATGGGGACTGGCACACATAGACCATGTCCTGAACCAAGTGGGTATAAGATGGTGAAGGGAATGAGGCACGATTCATTAAAGCTGCTGAAGGGTTTCAGAATAGTTTCTGAGGTCAACCGTTGATCTTTCGATTAATTAGGGATCATGATGTACTACTAGGTGGCACTCATGATCGTTCTATAATTGGTTAATTATAGACGGCCAACATAAATCGAAAGCATATTTAGTCACACGCACTACGAGTAGTCCGAAGGATTTAAAACGAGTTGAAAATTGGATTTTCCGATCAAGAGAGATAAGTCGAATCTGAATTTTTCAGAGACGCATCGGAAGCATAAAATGGCTAAGTCTTTTGAAGACTTATTGAACGAATTAAATGAGTTTAATTCGTAGATCGTGGCTTGGGTTTGGCCGGCCAAAGAGGGTCCCCACCCTCTTTGTTTGGCCGGCCACAATAAAGGGAAGAACCAAATTGTTTGGTTCAAATTATAAAATAAACCGCCGTGGTTTGTCTTATAAAATTATGATAAGGAGTATAAAGAAATTTGTATAAAGAAATTTATATAAAGAAATTTATATAAAGAGATTTATTTATCATGGAAATTAAAATAAACCTTGGATATGGTTTATTTTATTTTATAAAATCAATAATGGATTGATTTACCATGATAAAGAAAATTTATATAAAGAAATTTCTTTCCATAATAAAAGGGGAGACATGGTTGTTTTTATTATAAATTAAGTTATAATAAAAACTTGGCATAACGGAATAATTCATAGAAAAATTTATAAGATAAATTTCTTATGAAAAATTTATTCCGTTAAGAGGAGACTTGGCGATTAAGAGGCTACTATATAAAGGTACCAAGGCAAGGCTTGGAGATTAATCCAAGAGATCAAGGATTCTTGCCTAGCCTCTCTCCCTCTCCTTCTCTCCCTCTCCCTCTTCTAGTGCCGCCGGCCCTAGAGCCCTCCCCCTTTGCCGTGAGCTTCCACCACCAAGAAGAAGCCGAAGAAGAAGAAGAAGTGGGCGACTCCTTCCTTCCTCCCGGAATCTTGATTCCGTTCTTCGTTTGGTGGTTAGTTTTTCATCTCTCTCTTGGTATTCTTGTCGTGCCTTTGGAGAATCTAGTAGTTCTTGTCGGCACGAAACTCGTGGCTTTGCGAAGTCATCCCGAAGAAAACTCGGCGTGGACGCGAATAGAGGCGGAGCTTCCAAGGGACGCTACGGTTGGATCTCGTCCCTTTCTACGAGTTACGCGAGGTATTAAGTAAATTAGTTTACTTTCTGCAAAATTTTAAATGTATAATCATGTCTCCACAACATAAGGTTGCATGCTAGATACGTGGTTAAAATAATTTGAGAAATTATTTATGCTAAACCTTCCGCTGCACGTAATTAAATTTTAAAATTACGAACCCATATCCATGTCAACATGCACCCGGTCCCAACAGTTTCCATGCTAAAACGAGTTAAGACACTATCTCTATATGATGCTTGGGATAAGCACAACATCTTTCTCTGATGATCCCTTAGAACTTCGATCACCAAGGATGTGTCCTGCTTTTCCTAAGTCCTTCATATCAATTGTTTGGACGACCATACCCTTACGTCTGATAATACTTTGTCATTGTTGCCAACTAACAAAATATTATCCACGTATAATACAAGAACACCACTACGTTTTTGTCACAATTCTTACATACATAAATCTCATCCATCCTTTGAACAAATCCATATAACTGGATTATCTCTTCAAAGCGGATGTTCCTCGTCATAGATCCAGGGATCTTGATTCATGGTCGTCAAGGACCAAGTCTGAAAACTCTCCCAAGAACATGAATCCTTCAGGTTGATTAACAACCTTCCCACTACGACGAGGTACCACCTGTGTATCTTCTGTGACACGCGGTTCAGTGACTTGTGGTGCATCCTCTTGTACAGTTGGTACTAAAGTCAGAACATCCCCTCTTAATTCTTCAAGAACTAGTCTACTCATGGCTTATGGTCCATCACATAGTCTTCTTCTAAGAATCTGGTATTCGTCCCAACGATTACCCTCTGATCCTTAGGACTATAGAACCACCTTTCGTTCCTCTAGGATAGCCTACGAATAAGTGCACGAGATTCCAATCTTATCAGTATCCCCTCTCAGTACATATGCTGAGCTATCCCATGTCCGAAGATGTCTTAGACTTGGCTTTCGCCCAGTCCACACTTCTACGTCAGTAGGAGGCACTAACCTAGATGGTATCAAGTATGTACGCTGTCGTTTCCAGAGCATATCCCCAGAACGAATTCGGCAACTCGAAGTAGCTCATTGATGCAGGAGGGGATCCAAAATAATATTCAGATTTATATATTTAAGGTTTTTTTTAATTGGTTATATATTTTTATTTTGTTTGTTCCTAAATCTTAGGAAACCAAGTCCTGTTGGGTTTTTTTAATTGTATATATATTTTTATTTAGTTTGTTCCTAAATCTTAGGAACTAAGTTTTGTTGGTTAAATTTGTTCCTAAATTTTAGGGGACTATGTCTGGTTAGTTTAAAGTTTTTTTAGGGATATGAGTGCTATATAAACTCATGCTTACATGATGTTAAGGAGAAGTTTTTTTGATATTGAATCAATTTGCTTCGCTTAAGCCACGTTACGGCTATATCTCTATTTTTCTCTTCTCGCTCTTGTTTTTCTCAATAAGCTTTAAGCCCAGTTTTGGCTACTCCTTATCTCGTTATTACTTTCTTATTCTTTTCTCGTAAATCCCTCTGAAACTTCTCGCCCCAGAATAATCTATATTCTGCCCAGCGTCAGTTGGTATCAGAGCTCATTAAGATCCAATGGAGGGTCATCGTGGACGTGGTCGTGGTCGCAACAGGCAGGTTCCAACTGAGGAAGTTCAGCACCGTGATCGTAGTATCCAACATATAATGATGATTGAGGATTTACAGAAGCAAGTTATGGAATTAACCCAGCGTTTGGCAGCGCGGGATCTTGAAGATTGTGAGATCTCTGATGGTAACTCTGAGTCTCCTTTCGAGAACCCATACCATCGTCGTGCAACATATCGGGAACACCATGATCGAGAGGAACGATTTGGGGACTTTGGTTTCCGAGTGGATCTTCCTGATATTTTTCCACATTACAAGCGGAAGGCTTCGTCGATTGGATCAACGAAGTAGAGAGAATTTTTGAATACAAAGAAGTACCCGATCACATCAAAGTAAAGTTGGTCATTATCAAGTTAAAAGGTCAAGCTTCAGCATGGTGGGAGCAAATTTGACGATCACGGGAGAGACATTGTAAATCCAAAATCACTGATTGGGAAAAAATGAAGAAACTAATGAGAACGCAATTTCTTCCCTTCGGCTACACCCAAACATTGTATCAACGACTCCATACCTTGAGGCAAGGAGCTAGAACTGTTGATGACTATACAGAGGAATTCTATCAGCTTATTGCTCGGAATGATTTGTCCAAGACCGAGGAGCAGATGGTAGCGCGATATTTAGGGGGATTACGTCAACCCTTACAAGACACCCTGAGCCTTCACTCACTCTGGACCATTTCGGAGGCCTATCAGCGAGCCTTGACAGTTGAAAAACAACTAAATCGAAGATCGACGACTAGGAGTGATCAAAATAATCAAGTTGTTCACCCTCAAGAGCCACACCCTTCTCAGCAGCCACCACAAGGTAACCCTAAGACCACTATCAAGTGTTTTCGATGTGGTGAACAGGGGCATCGAGCTTTGGAGTGTAAAAGATCCCCAGATAAAAAAAAACAAGACTCTGCTAGTTGAGGAAGACATAGAGGATGAACTCGAACAGATTGATGAGCCGATATACGATGACGATATTGATGACGAGGTTCTTTATGGCGATGGTCATGAGACTCTCGTCGTACGCAAGAGCCTACTGATCCCTAAGGAAGAATCTGAAGATGATTAGCTGAGAACCAACATTGTTCACACGATGTGCACGGTTGTAGACAAAGTTTGCAAGATGATCATTGATAGTGGAAGGTGTGAAAATATTGTATCCGAAGAAGCTGTTCAAAAGCTACAGTTGAAGACAGATCGTCATCCAAAACCCTACAAGTTATCATGCCTAAGTAAAGGAAGTGAGGTAACCATAGATAGGAGGTGTCTTTTATCTTTTTCTATTGGCAGCAAGTATTATGATCGAACATGGTGTGATGTTGTGTCAATGGACGCATGTCACGTATTGTTGGGACAACCGTGGCAATATGATCACAGCGTTATTCATGATGGGCGAAAGAACACATACACCCTCAGCATCAAAGGGAGGAACATAGTATTGGCTCCCTGACGAGAAGGAACCCTTTCAAATTTGGTAACCAATAATTCTACACTACTTTCTATGTCCAAATTTTTGAATGAGATAAAGCACAGAGATGTAGTCTATGCTTTGCTTCCTTTCAAAAGCAATGTAATAGACCCGGACTCGGATCTACCAGCTGAAGTGCCACAACTCTTATCAGACTTCGCTGAGTTGACGGTCGAAGACCTTCCTCCAGGACTTCCCCCTATGAGAGATATTCAGCACCAGATTGATCTCGTCCCGGGTTCAAGCTTTCCTAACCAACCGATATACCGTCTTAACCCTAAGGATGCCGAAGAGCTACAACGACAAGTTATGGAGCTATTGAGACAAGGCTATATTCGCGAGAGTATGAACCCCGGTGCAGTCCCTGCCCTACTTGTACCAAAGAAAGGTGGTTCATGGCGCATGTGTGTTGATAGACGACCTGAGGGTGTCCGTGCAGATCCATCAAAGATAGAGGCAATCTTAGAGTGGCCACAGCCAAAAACCATTCATGACGTACCGATGTTTCCATGGATTGACCTCTTTCTATCGTCGGTTCATTCAGAACTTTAGTACCTTAATTGCTCTTATAACTGAGTGCCTCAAGGAGCGCGAATTCAAGTGGAGTGAAGCAGCTATGACTAGTTTTCAGCTGGTGAAACAAAAGATGACTGAAGCACCTGTTCTAGCACTTCCAGATTTCGACAAACTGTTTGAAGTAAACTGTGACGCATCTAGCATTGGCATTGGTAGTGTTCTAAGTCAATCAAGACGCCCTATTGCCTTCTTCAGTGAGAAACTACTATATGGTGCCAAGAAAAATTATTCTACCTATGACCTGGAATTCTATGCTATTGTGCAATCCTTAAAGCATTGGCACCATCATCTCGTGTAGAAGGAATTTATCTTATTCACAGATCATGTGTAACGACCCGGAAAATTTTCTTAATATTTCTTTAAAATATTAAGCATGTCTAAATAATTTTCCGAGGGACCTAGATGTATTGACACGAATTTTAGCCTAGAAATCCATACATTTTCCAATTAAATTGAGGAAATGGGCACTAATGGGCCTTATATGAGCTTTCTAGTACCATGATTATTGGTGAATTTTAGGTAAAATTTATAGAAATATAAAGGGATTTTAATGGGAAATATTAACATAATTATGGGGGGATTTTTTTGGGGATTTTCGAATACTAAGAAAAATAAAATAAAAATAAAATGGAAAATAATGTGCATAGACCAAGGATTGAACCTTGGACCTCTTGTACAACCATGTATGCTTTAACCAATTCACCTAGCAAGGGAGTGCTAGGAGGAAATGAAGTGGATATTGGTTAAGGCTTAGAAGAAGATGAAGGGTCATGAAGAGACTCTTCATTTACCTCCTTAATGGGTTATAAAGAGGGGGGTTTGGGAGTTACCTTCTTCCTTCCATCAATTGCATTTTCTCTCCTCCTCCTTCCTCATTCTAGCCGAACACCATAAGGGAGGTTTTCCCTTGGAAAAGCTCCACAAGAAGGTCTCATCTCCAAGATCTAGAGGTTTCCCAAGACTACAAGGGCTAGAGGTGACTTAGGGTCTAAGGAGTTCTTTTGATTCTCTATAATCAAGGTGAAAAATCAAGATCAACCAAGGTAAGACTCCCTCACCTGTGGTATAATAGTTCCTTTTGGATTTTAGCATAATATGAAGTTGTTTGAGATTTTATGTTGGAAAAAAAAGAAAAGAAGGCATGAACCCCACATAGGTTTCGGCCACTAGGGTTTTTGAGTCCATGATGATGCTAAAAATCTCTATTATGTTTTCTAATGTGTCCTCATGATGTTTAGAGATTAAATATAATTTTTGAGAATTTTTGGGGTACCCTAGGATCCCCTAGGGTTTCGGCCATCTCATGAATCCATGGGTAGGGATGAATCTAAACCCTCAAGCATGTGTTTTGTGTATTATCATGATATAAGGGAGATTGAGGGGGACTTATGTGAACTTTTACAAGGCTTTGTGACCCCCACAAGTTTCGGCCAAGTTGGATCTAGGGCAAAAAGTTAGGGATTCCCTCAAGCAAGGGGGTCCCAATGGCTCTATGGTAGAGTATGTTTGGTGTTAATGTTTGATTGGGGTTTTCATGGAATTTTTCCATGCACCCATGGCCTTGTAGGGTTTCGGCCAGCACAAGGAAAGAGGGCTAAAGGTTAGGGACAACCCTAATTATGAGCCCTAATGGCCTCCCATGGTCTTATAAGTAAAGTATGGTTGGTTCTTTACCTTATGCTATTTTACATGTTAATTGAATGATGGAACCCATCCCTATAGGTTTCGGCCAAGCAAAGGAATGTAGGGTTTGGATGGGGTTAGGGTTTGAAGAATGATGATTTATGCTTTACCATGAAGTATATATATGTATGTATCAAGGTTCAAGCATGTGGTAGAACTTAAGTTACCTATAACCCTAACCTTAAGCACCATGTTTTATGTTTGTATGTTTATGATTGGATGCCATGCTTAATAGGGTTTAATTATGAATGTCTTATGTCCTATGCCATGTACTTGAATGGTAGGTGGTATGTTTATGGAAGTCCTACCTATGCATGCTTGAGATAGATCCCATGCTTATGTATGAAATGCAATGTTTACCTTATGCATCATGATCATGCAAGTTCTATGGATTAGGATAAATGTCTATGCAAGCATGCCATGTTCAATGAATGTAATGCAATGCTTACCTTATATGCCATGATTATGCAAACACTAGGAATAAGAATGATGGTTACGTAAGTAGGCTATGTTCTATGAATAAAGATGCATGTTATGATTATAATGATGATGCATGTTATGTTTATGAATGAAAGTGCATGCTATGTTTTATGAATAAAGATGCATGCCATGTTATGAATGACGACACGGTCGATGGTTGACGGTACGACGGTACGACGGTCGTGAGACCGGTAAATGGGCCGGTAGACGGGCCGGGTCGTTACACATGCTATGTTTATGAATGAAGATGCATGCCATGTTATGAATGAAGATGCATGCCATGTTTTATGAATGAAGATGTATGCCATG